>JASAND010028968.1:0-35570 GCA_030248195.1 Trissonchulus latispiculum | reverse complement strand
GACTAGATAACGATTATTAATTTAATAAACTTAATTCAATAATACCGGAGCCCACCGACATCTACTCCTTCCCTCCCGGTACCTAGCAAGCACATGCATAGTACACATTCTAACATTTTCTAATCTACGTCAAGAATTCATTTTAGTCATAACACGGCTTACATCAATAAGATTCCATTCAGCGTTTACTGTATAAACAGACAGATCTATTGAATCGCTGGAATTGAGCATTATTATATGGCAGAAGGATCTATTATATGGCAAAAGACTAGCTAACTTTTCCAACATCGGACTTTTAGTGAAATTCGTAGCCCCCCCCCTTAAGGGGGGGGGGCTACTTGGGTCAAAATTTCGACCCTCACGGATTTCGCTCAAATTGTGCTCATTCGTACTCCCTAGGCCCCTACGCAAGCCATTGAAATTTGAGCTGATTTCGTCCAGTAATAAAAAAGTTACAGCCATTGAAAATTTCCAATTCCTATTCAAAATGGCCCAAAATCGGAACTTTAAAATTTTCACTTCTGACAACGATATCTTACTCAAATCAAAACCGTTCAAAACGTTCTCTAGCTCGTTTTGCAGCTTAATACAATATCTAAAACTTGTCGAAGAGCTTTTTTTCAAAATTTGGTTTCTAAATTTTACAGTAATCGTTTATGTGAGGTAAACCCCAAAAATGGTCAAAATCGGATATTTTTCAAAAATTTTCGAACTTTTCAAATATGCACAATATCTATATCAATCGATAGCTTTTTCAATTCTAAAGAACTTTTCTTCTTGGCATAAACGTTTATTTTGCAGCCATTCAAAGTTATAGGCGAAAAACCGTATTTTCACAATTTTTCAATTTCTGTGTTTTGGGGGTTACCTCACATAAACGATTACTATAAAAGTTAGAAACCAAATTTTGAAAAAAGCTCTTCGACAGGTTTTAGATGTTGTATTAAGCTGCAAAATGAGCTAGAGAACGTTTCGAACGGTTTTGATTTGAGTAAGATATCGTTGTCAGAAGTGAAAATTTTAATGTTCCGATTTTGGGCCATTTTGAATAGGAATTGGAAATTTTGAATGGCTGTAACTTTTTTATTAGGACGAAATCAGCTCAAATTTCAATGGCTTGCGTAAGAGCCTAGGGAGTATCAATAGGCACAATTTGAGCGAAATCCGTGAGGGTAGAATTTTTGACCCAAGTAGCCCCCCCCCTTAATTATGAGTCAACTCAATTAAACTTTCTTCAAAATGGTTTTTCCAAACGTTTAGCTCCAATCCGTGACAATTCTGTCTGTTATTGCAGGGAAACTGCTGCAACCAGTAACGCATATCCTAGCCGAGTTCAGTTAGTGGAGTTGATTGAATAAGCTAGTGCTTTAATTTTTTCATCCACATTGTTCATCCATCCGTCTGCTCGTATTTCTGGTTTTGTTGATACAGCGGTATAACAATCAAAGTTGGAACAGCCAGACCAAGAACTCCCAGGAGAAACACGTAGAACAGAATGCGGTCGACAGTAGTTGCAATTTGTCTCCATATTGGTGAAATCTTTTCCTTGTATTTAATTTCCTTTTGATAAATGTAGGGACTTAAACGATCCAGAATCAAATTGACGACAACGATGTTACTAAAACATGCAGATATTTTAAGGATTAAGTACAATTTTTATTCAGACAGTCCAAGTGTGTAGGCAGGTACTGCAAATAAGAATTCACTTCAGGGGAGGAACTGTTAATTTAAATAAAAATTTAGGAAAAAACGAATAAACGTTTGGAAGTTAATTAATTATGTAGTTCTAATGAACTGTCTAAAGGTTCACATACTTTGGTAGAGAGCGAGTTCTTTCGAACAGTCTCCGTTGACATAGATTGGTCCAGTCTGCTAGAGCAGATTTGTGGCACGTCTTGAAACACGGTGCGATAAAAGGAGATAAAGGATATGCTAAAAACAAAAGCATTTCGTGGCTATTGGAGCTACTTACTAAACTTTTGCTCCGGCATTATCCAATTGGACTGCTTTTTGGCATGGATATAAAGAATTGATGGGCTAAAAATATTGGGTACTGAGATCCTAGCTGCTCTAGATGACGAGATGGACGCTGGACGCCCCGCAAATTATTATTATTATTATTATTATTCTATCAAATTATTCTATTATTCTATCCCGTCCCGCTGAATCCCGCAGTCCCGCAAGTTTTTTCTGTTATGTAAATTTTACGTAATTTTTGTTCGCTATGTAAATACTCAATTATTTAATTTAAATATTCAAATACATTGCTGTGTGTAAAATGAGAAATATTTATCACCTGCAAATAATAAAAAATTTTTGATTTAGAATTTTGAAGAAAATGTAATGAATGCAAGCTTGAGTTTATTAGGCATATACTGGCTATATGTACACACTGTGCAGAATGGTTGCTCCCTAATTAAAACTTTCTTCTCTCGTGAACCAAGCCAAGAATTCTGGATTTGTTGCTAAACCTTAACTTTGAACTTGAAGATCAATTCCCTTTGCTGTACATAAGCCACAATTGTCTGGTATCTTTTCTCAGGATATGGACACAATAGCCCAATCATAATCTCAAATGGCAACCTTGAAGCTAGGCAAGATATACTAGCCAAACCAACAGATTTTATTAATTATGTTAGCGAAAAGGGGGAGGGGTGACAATTTGAATAACCAAAATTTTTCAAAAACTGCTGTGAAATTTAATTTTAAATTTAAAATCACCAAACGAAAATCTTTTTTGCAAATATTTGGAAACTCACAGTTTAGCTGTTTCAACAATCTCTTTACTTCCGATCTGCTCTGCCTTCGACTGTGAAATAATCTTGTTGAGATCTTGCGGACAAATCGAGCCCAGCTGGGAACCTTCAGTATTCTCTGAGGACGGTAATGAACCATTTGTATTATTACAGTCATGCCAACAGAAAGTGACGTTAAACCCATGGCTGCCATTAAATAAAGTCCTTAAAATTCAAAAAACTATAAAGAAAATACTTCACGATAGATTTGAACAATAATAATAGCATATATTCTGAATTCTAAAAATGCTTGTGATTTTAATATGTGTAGGTGCGAAGTGGCATGTTTGTTCACTAGGATCATTCATTAATGGGAGTGCAATTAACCACAATATAAAGTCATCATAAGGTCCTCCTAAGTAAAGGAGAGAGGCTCATTGGTGACTAAAGCTTTTACAAGTAAAATGCTTCCGTATTGCTTCACTATTAATGCTCAGCTCATTAAAATTTAAATTTGGGGAAGCATACTCTGTTTGTCATATTGTCCCAATCGCTAAAACAGGTACCTACCTTTACCTATGCGTTCACAAACGAAACGAGCCCCTGATTAGCTAATTACCTGTATCTTGTTAACAATTGTTCAAAGCATTTGAACTGGTACCTATTAACGGAATTGAATCCGAGGTTTCCGGCATGACTTCGCCAATCAACAGAACAAATACAGAAAAGGCGACAAGAAGACTGATTCCTAAGTAGGACTTTTCCGAGGATTCTGGCGGGAGTTTGAAGACCATGAGACTCAGGCCAGAGAGCATGACACAGGGAGTGACCACACTGTAGACGTAGTAGAAGACATTGCGACGCAGACGCAGGTAAAAGGTCAGGTCAACGTACACTTCCGGACAACATGCATATTTGGTCGCATGGCGTTTTTGGTATATCTGAAAAACCAACGTATATATTTAGGTCTTAGGAATTAAATTGTAAATAAATATATATGTGCAATCAGGTCTCATCGTCCGTGCAGAATAAGAGTTATATATTACTTAATTATGACATGAAACTACAAAATTACTTTGGATTACTTTGGACAGAATAATGGCACACGGTAGCTAGACCTTACAAGGGAAGAGCTTTGGTATATTGCGATAATCCAAAGCAAGAACGTATATTACATAATACAGAAAAAGATTCTTATATATTGCATTGCCTGACGGTGGGAATCGAAGTTTAATACCCAGTCAGCCCCTGCCGTTATGGGAGGAAGCAACCAAGAGCAGTTGGATTACAGCAACCTGTTGTGCGGACAGTGCGTACAAAGGCAGTTAATAAACCAACTATACAGCGTATCTACACATGAAAACGTGACCTTAATTGCCCACCTGAGCGCTATGGTACCTACCTACCAACTATATGATGCATATTGCATAGATAACGATTATTAATTTAATAAAATTAATTCAACGATACGAAAGTCCACCGACATCTACTCCTTCCCTCCCGGTACCTAGCAAGCACATGCATAGTACACATTCTAACATTCTAATCTGTACGTCAAGAATTCATTTTAGTCATAACATGGCTTACATCAATAAGATTCCATTCTGCGTTTACTGTATAAACAGACAGATCTATTGAATCGCTGGAATTGAGCACGTCCATTTGAAGGCCTAAACTAAAAAGATGAAATGCATCCACCAAGAGAACTGCACAGCACAGTATCATTTTATGAGAAATCTTCAAGAGTACTTGTTTATCTCGCTCCATGTAGTGATTGTGTAATTTTAGCATCTTCTAGTTGTTGCAGACACAAGCTAGGTAATAAGATAAAAAGTATCACCAGCTGCGCACTTAATAAATTGTAAAATAAAATTCTATAAAATTAATACCATCGTATGACCAGGACCCAAACCGCAAAGCGCAATGCTGGCTGTCAAACGGGAAATAGGTAACATCAATCTTGCAAATACTCCGAAGCTGTGTTGGAAGAAGCCACCACACAAGACCTTCATAATCCACGAATATTCGAGAGCACATGTAGCCTCTACTGTAGTCATCTGCACTAAAAATGTATTTAACAAAAGTTAACACAATATAACACAAATGCAAACAATAACAATATATATAGGTTATGTGCAATGAAACAAATCCACATACAATGCTGAGCTGCATCCGTGCAAGATCAACCACAGGACACGTTTCTACTTTATTTATTTATTTATCAAACCAGGGGCCAGTTCCATAAAAGTACTGCTGGTCTGCTGGCACTCGCGTACTAAAACTTGCAGTCCTGGTGCTAGTGTACCATAATGGTTTTTGCTGGACTCGGCAGGATTAACGGGTAATGGTGCAATCAGGACGGCTAAAGTAGTTAAATTACCTATTGTATAGAACAATATCAGGTGTCCATATTCGCTCACACGGAACAAATAAATAGGTAATATTTTCAAACTCATTTGGATCCCACCAAATGCCATCGTCTTTCCATTTCTAAAATTTTCAATGAAAAATTGGCAAACAGAAAATAGACTTTCGGTAAACTTAACTGACTTAGTTCAAATTTGGAATGGGTTCATTTAAACACATGTCTGATCGAGCTGTGTCAAAACTTTTATATTTCAAAATGTACCCAGAAACCCCTGTATGCAAATTTTTAGTAAAATTGCAGACAAATATTTTGGTTCCCTTGGAAAACTTAAAAATTTAAAATTTTTATAATTTAAAATTTTTGTCACAGATCGGTCAGAAATGTATTGAAATGCTTAACGCACCCATACCAAATTTGAACTAAATCGGTTAAGTTCTGCGAAAGTTACGCACAGGTGTGCGTCAGACTTGCATGGGAGTGAACTCTAAACAGCCTAGCTGAATCAAACCAAGAGTACGTAATAATAAGAGTATGCCACTAGGCAAGCTCTATGTTATCAGAGCAAAAACTATGCTCTGCACGCTAACGGCTCACCCCCCCGCAAATCAGACCCTAGTGACCCCCCCAAAAAATCAGTACCTAGTCGAAACGGGGGTACGCTCACTCGCTCTATGTTTATGTGCTTAAGCTCAAAAACACAAGCAGTGCGTGCGCGAATTTTGTGCCTGCTTTGAGCTTTAGAACACAAACATAGCGCACAAAATTCTTTGAAGTGAAGGGTCTAATTTGCGGTGGGGGTGGGCCGTTAGCGTGCAGAGCATAGTTTTTGCTCTGTTTTATTATTATGTGCTCTTGATCAAACCCAAGGCTGCACAGCTGCATATGCAGGATACGTAAGAACGAGAATAAGCCACATGGTGACTTCTCTTCATTGAAAGGTGTAACCATGATTTGGTCATGTATATATAATCATTGCAAACCCAAAGCATACCGGGGTTGCTGGATAGAACAGGCAACCAGTTAGGAAGAAAAACGGAAAAGATTAAATGAGTGTCTGAAAAGTCATATTATATTTGCTATTTGCTTGTATTTGCTAAGTAAAGCAAATTATGAAACTTTTAGCATGTACGGATAACTTTTTTGTTTGTAGGGTCACACGAATAAAACTTGGCTGGCTGTTTGGCAATTCTTTCCTTCAAACGAAGTCCTAAATTAAACGCAGTTAATACAATTTCAGTATATGTAAGCTCACCTGGCTTAGCCAGACATTGGTTGTTAAGACTTGGGTTTTCTCATCCTAAACAAAACCAACGCGCATTCAAAACCCAAATTTTTATTTAACTAAATAGACCGCTTTGTTCAATCTGTGTTGTGCGTATGTGGGTCATGGTCACTAAAATCAGAAAAAGCTTCTAAGACAGCATAATTGGTAATAGAATGAAAGTACTTGAAAAAACGCGAGTACCTAATGATAAGATTGCGATGCGACAGCATGCAATACAGGCTCTATGCTATCGGCTGCATTACATAAACCTTCCTTTGCACAATAACAGCATCCACTCTCAACCGTGCAAAGTGTATATCTGTCCCATGCTCCTTCCTATCAGATGATTAACCCTGTAAATTTGTGTTCGCGGGACGCGGATATTCACTCGTCGTATGTTTATATGCTGAAACTCGTAAAAGCTGACACTGTCATCTAAACTGTGTCCATCTTGAGATCTAGCGAGCAAGTATGGTGGCGCAAATTGATTATCTTCATTACCGAACAGCGTGCCAGTTGGTAGTAGACTCTCAGTTATTGGCTGCAGGGGCTGACCCATGCGCCACGTCGTGTGCACCAGGTGTAACGCGCAAACATAGAGTGAGTGAGTAGAACATGCGCAACATTGCATTGGAAAGTGATTGAGGACTGAGGAGGGCCTGTCTTCCTTCTAAATATGACGAGTACGGAAATTCAAACCAAAATATCGTCTTAGGGCGTTTTCAAGAAAGGTTTCAGTAGAATTAAAATTAACTCGACCCTGTTCATGAAAGAGCTAAATAGGAAAACACAAGCTTGAGCGGTGTTAAAACGAGCTAAAACAGTTAAGTTTGAATCAACTCTACTCTATGAACTCCGCCCTTTACTGAAAAGGCCACTAGACTCATCCATTTATACAATATTTTTATATCTTTTATATCTATGTTTACGTTTTTAACCCTTACTTCATAAAATTTAATATAAACTGTATACGATAATGTCGGCATTTGCTTGCTTCATGTTACGATTAGTTTATCTATAATTATAAACAGCTCAAAGACTTTACAGCGGTAATGTCATTTGTTTTGCAATTGCGCTTTTGTAAAAAGATTGCTTTCGGTATTCAATATGACATACCTAAGCTTCACAGAGGTTCCGCATTACCAGCACTGACCAAGTTTGGATTCAGCGCTATTACGGTATTAAAAATGAGCTTTTCAGAGATTTTTCGGATCTCTAGGTTAAATTAGTAGATAAAGACATTTTACCTAGGAAATGTTTGAAGCTTCCTTGGGAGTGTTCGTTTTTTTAAAGATTCCTGGATATTTAAAAAATGAAATATTCACTTTGGCTTCGGGTCGGCCTGAAGCTTGAAGGAACAACTAGCCGGTCTCGCCTCACCTTCATCAAACATTGGTACTGGCACTGGGTATTGCGAGTGGTCACTTGGTTAGGTTAGGTCCACAAGGTGTGGGGGGTAAAGGCCGACCGTTGGCAGAGCAGAGCTCAGCAACTGATAATAAAGAACTAGCCAGCAGTCACACTCTTATGTGACACACGTTGTCTTGACACTCTTGTCTTTGGACACCTTATTCTTGACCAATCTGAATATTGAGAGGTCAACATATATAATGAACATTAGCAAATAAATATCTTGAGCGTAAACAACATGCATAATAAAAAAGATTTGTATAAAACCCGACCGGTTTAATTTTTTAATTTAATTTTTTGAAAACATTAAAAATGCAGATTGAGATTACTTTAATTGCTAATTTTACAAAACTGCTTACCAATTTTAGAACACTGCTAAGGGTTAAGCCAATGAATACTTGCATTATTCCACTGGCATTAAATGTAGGCCTTACAGACTTTTCGTAACGATAAAGTAAATGTTCAAAAATTAGCTGCTCCGTAGACTTGCCCATAGTCTTTGGGCTATCAAGACTGGAAAATTCAATTTCACAGAGACACTGGCCAAAGTAGAATTGCCCTGACCAATTATTGTGGGAAAACTTTGAAACTCAAGTAATCTGCACAAATCAGACTAAAAGGAACCCGAAAAACCTAACAATTTAAGACACTCTGTTGCTCATGTAATATATTATTTAAGAGATAGTTCCAAAACAACTATAAAGAATCATCCACATGCTTGAAGCTCATTCACATTGCCTTTAAAGGGATGTTAAAAAGCTTTCTTCCAAATTTTTGAATCAGAGTTCACCGTAATTGCTTTCTTTAGATGAAAAGCAGTTTTTATTCACCTTAACAGGATAAGAAAATGGATACCGTGAGAAGTTCTAATTCTATTCAATATCTTAATTTCAGTTCCAATAAAGGTTAGTGACACGCAGACTCAGACTCTACAAAACTAGAGCACTTCAAAACCAAGACAGTGCCCTTCAACCAGAGCTCACAACTAGAGTTGGGACCGGTTCCAATTTTCAAAACCGGTTCCGGTTCCGGTTCTAGAGTACCGGTTCCGGTTCCGGTTCCGGTTCTAGCTTCCGGTTCCCGGTTCCAAGTACAAAATTCGTAGTTACATTTTAACATTATTTAATATTGGATGCAGGCCCCCAGCAAGGGTTATACAATCAAAATTATGAAGCAATACTGCAAAACAATTGGAATAGGTAATGCGATAATAACCAACTGGGTTAAAGGTTTTTGTTTACTTAGAATTTTAAAGTTTTTGCCTTACCTTGAATTTGCTCCATTACAAATGCTGTTACTATATGCACAACATACACTAAAACTTGTAAAAAAATTAAAACTTTAGTATGGTCGAGCAAATTGCTTCGATAATTCACGGTGAGATTCTACTGTGCATCTAAATGCAGACAGCGCCTTCTGAACAGAATCTTGTAAAACTGCACAACGTTTCAGTAAAACATGCTGAGAATTGAGATATACTGGAGCTTAAACTTTTATTTCTTTAAAAAGAGTACAGTGTCAGAAGCAAATAGTTTCAAAAACATTTAAATGCATTCAAAATATTTAAAAGCTGAAAGCCAAATTCGAAAGAAGAACATATGTATTAAAGTTATATTTAACGAGGAAATGTACAGTCGCTTGATTACACTAAATAGCTAACAGATACTTCTACATGCTGTTCCATTATTTGAACTTTGATTGACTTTCGTCTCCGTTGCCGATAGCTTAAAAATAAGAAAATAAGTACTCAACTTTCGAAGTTTTCTACTCCTCTAAAAATTTACTAGTTTTTAAAAAATATTGCTTAAATCTTGCGTGCTGACAACACCATCTTCCATTTACCTTTTGAGAAGATATACTCAATTTCCGACTACATCCCATCGAGCTCTATATAATCTTTTCTATGAGGTTAATATTCAAATATGTAAGCTGGTTAAAGTTTTCATTCGGCGATGTATCGTTCACGTCTGAACGAAAGTGCCCGTCTTTCATCAATTACAATTGGAATTTTAGAACAGAAAATTGCAAAAATTCATTAAAATTAATTTGGAGACATTTTCACAACTGCATTGTGTAATACACACAAAATTACTTAACAAATTTTGAAAAATCAGAAGCATGAAAACAAAAAATTATGAAATTCCTTCCGGAATAAAGGAAGTAGAAATTTCCCCTTACAATTCATGTTCCTAATTTTTCAAGTATGTTTAACATTTAATTTTTGTCTTAACAGACGGGATAATGTCACAAGTGTTGATTCAAAGACTCATTTGAAATTTCTCTTAATTCTATGCCTCGGCTTCAGTGAAACCTGAAACGTGCCTCGATCGCCTGAAAAGGGGAAGCTGTGAGTTTGTGTCACCTTCAGTGGATGCTGAAGCTGTCGTTTTCAGTTTAGGGTCTAAATTTATTCTATGGAGTGTCAGCTTCAGTTTCAGTTCCAATAATTGTACCTTCATTTCACGTTTAGTTTGAAACTCTTTAGTTTAATTATTATCAGTCTCGTCCTACATATTTCGCCTTCAGGTCTAAATTTGTTTAGTTTCAGTTCAAACTAGATTTTTAGTTTCAATTTCAGTCACTAGCTTGAAAAAGACAACATGAATGGCTACAGTGAATGGCAACCACAAAAACGAAATCTAGCAAAATTTAAACCCCTGCAAAAAATTAGTTCAAGTCCATTTTTAAGAGTGGAACCGGCCGGTTCCAAATCCTACCGGTTCCGGTTCCGGTTCTAAAATTCCTTCCGGTTCGGTTCCGGTTCCGGTTCCAACCGGTTCTAGTGGAACCGGTCCCAACTCTACTCACAACAGCTTGTTTTGGGTCATATTTACTCAAGTTATAAGATTTAAGCTATTAAAATTCCATTCCTAATTACATACGTAAATAATTTTTCGTCATTTGCCGCATAACGAATGCGAACAGTCTACAGTGATCAAAGGTATTAGTTTTTTTCCAAGGATGCATTAGTTACATATTATTACTGTTCACGATTATATAATTTAAATAAATTCCAAAGACACGCTTTTAATTCGAAGGATGGAACTGTTAAGTTTGAGTGTACGGACGTACTTTAGTAAACTAAATATCTCGTCAGTCAAACGACGTCAACGTGAAGAACACGGATGATTTCTGAACACGGAGAACGTTGAAGAACACGGAGAACACAGACGCTCTCCGCTTGAAATCTCAGCAAGGTGGACCTGTTTTAAGCACGACGTATCGACGGCCACACGAACCGAATGTTTGGGAAAGCCCAGATGCGGTAGCCGTTTCCTGTAGATAACACCAAGAGTACATAAGCGTCACACTCTATGCACTGAAGGCCAAAACTATGCCATGCGCCCTATCGGCTGACCCCCTCTCACACCGCCCCTGTATGGATACATAGTACCAAACGGGGGTCGCTCACACGCTTAGCATGTTTTCTACATACAAATGTTAATCATACACGCTTAAACCCCCTCCCCAAATTGGGCCCTTGTTAATTTCAGCATATAATTATGCAAATCAGTGAGTGACCCCCGTTTGAACCACGTACCCATATAGGGGCGGTGTGAGAGGGGGTCAATTTGTGGGGGGGGGGTTAGCCGATAGCGCGCATAGCATAGTTTGGGCCTTCACTGTATAGTGTTACGCTTGTCATACTCTTATCGTTATGTACTCTTGATAACACTAATAAGTCTAAATAAGTCTAGTTATGGAATGACACGTTTATTTTACACAATATACAAACGCATAACTGTACAACTAAAAAGAGAAGTCAGACATAACTATCGTTTCTTCTTGTTTGTAGCAACCTTTGACTTTTTCGCACCAGCCTTTGACGTTTCTTCTATCTAAAATCATTTATAAAAGATGGTAAACACATTATATATACAAGAGTTTATAAACTCTTGGTATATACTACAAGCTAATATCAGTAATGTTCACTCAGCCTCGAATCAAAGCAGAAATTGTAAAGATCACTACGTTGAAAAGAAGTACTGACGAAAACGGCAGCCGCAGAAAACGACCAAGTGAACGAAAATCAACGCACCTTTCGCTTGGTACTCTGGGTTCCAGATATTTTAAAAAAAGAATCAATTCGCCCTTGAGTAGCACCACCTCTAGCCTTCTTTAATTTCTGAGCTCCATTGCGAATGCGATCTTCACTGAAACATACGGACGGACTAGATTTAGACGGAAAAACACAAATCCACGATGCCACAACAAAATCCTACTATTCTGCATCACTTGCTTCATAAAACTACTAACAGTATTAAACACACAAAAGACGCTGACTGTAGCTGTGTCTACCTAAATCCTTTTTCATTGACCATGAATTGAATGAGACCTTCTTCGTCTGGCTCTTCCCACTTCAGCTAAAACAAAATCAAACTTTTTATACAGTACAGGGAATGTCCTATTTCTTACACTTTGTTAACAGTTTTCAAAATGAGAAATGTTTCATATTTTGGAATGAGAATAGTTTTTGTCTTGTTTTCAGAATCTATCGAGTTCCTCCTTTCTGAGTATATACTTATCAAAAATATATAATTTAAGGAAACGGTGATTTTTTCATTCTGTTAGAATTTCATGTTTCATGTTTTAAATATTTTAATTATCGAAATATTAGGGAATTGTCCAATTTCTTACCCTACCCATTGTTAACAGTTTTCAAAATGAGAAATTTTCATATTTTGGATGTCGTATATGTTTGTTCACCACACTAATGACACTTTATGAGGCGACTGGCGGCGAAACTATCTTTCACTTATTTTGTAAAAGATTTTTCCAAAGCATCCTAAAGAACTTAGTTCTACACTTCTCCACTGATGAGCCGCAAGTGTTTGAACCAAGTCTGGCAGAGGTCGCATGCACTACTAATATAGGAATTTAATGTGTTTTTACGTGTACATATTATGATAACTGGAAAAAGTTGGAATTAGCACGAGAGTGTATTTTATTTATTTCTTTAACATTGGACGGGCTTCTGTTTTTGTTCACTTCATCCCAGAAATAAATTCCGAAAAAGGAAAAATAGTGGTACGTAAACTAACTTGTTTCTATAATACAGTAACAGAACAGTCAACCCCTGAAGATGTCTTCCCACGAAATCGTCCCTCCAGGGATCTGGGGGGGAACAATTTTTTCCCAAAACAGGCAAATTTTCAAAACTTTTCCGACTTCGCCGGAAACTTCTTGGTAAAAATATCTATTTTCAGCATTAATCCTGGCATTTACGAAAACGTTTGCATTTCCATGTGGAAAATACGAAAAAATACCAATTTAGGCTCATTTTCGCAAAAAATCCCCCCGGGCCTGCTCCCCTCGGAAAAATCCCGAAAGTACCCTGAATAATTACGGTATAATACTTAGGAAAACCATCTCAATTTAGGCCGGGGCACAAAGTCTAAGCATGCAGGGAAATCAGTAACCTACAATACAATTAGTTTACAACACCGCAAACATACATCAGATCCAACGTCCTGTGCTACGTCAGGGGCTTGAAACAGTTTTCTAGCTTCCTGAAAAAATGCATCAGCATGTCACTAAATAATTTAAAGTTCAATCAAAATGAAAATGGTAAAATGAAACTGAGAAAACACGAATACAAAACATATTAGAATATTATGTATGTAAAGAAGGCTTGTGTGGATAAAAGTTCAAAATGTAAATGTATGAGAACAGCACCAGACCAGCATCCAGGGAAGGGGCAGGGAGGCCAAACCTCCCTTTCGGAAATTTCTGAAATGTTCAGCTGTTTTCGGTTCAAATTTGTCCGTTTTGGTAAAAATTAGCCCCGGACCACCTCTTTTTTAAAAATCAGGATACCCACTGCCAGCATCCGTGGTAGGTAGACCCAACGTTTCGGGCTTGCTTTTTTCCAACACTACTCGGAATGCTTCTTGCTTCTCCGACGATAATTCTAATAAACTTCATTCATTTTGATATTTCAACCATGGCAAACTGCATCAGAATTCTGAATTTCGACAAGCTGCTCTTGGGTCTATTATATATTATCTATCAACCACTCATCAAAATAGAATACATGTATTTACAACATACTTGAAACAGCCAATTCTCAGGAACAGCGTATTTCTGCAAATAAAAATATAATTTCTGCCGTAAACTTGTAAAGTATATACATCCCCCCCCCCCCCCCCCCCCACCCCCCCCCCCCCCCCCCCCCCCCGGGGGGGGGGGGGGGGGGGGGGAGAAACAGTAAAACACTGTGACAGAAATCATGTGAGAAGCCAAGGTTTGAAAAGCAGGTATCAGCTGGCAATGTTCAACTGGCTCACAGCAATTATTGAAATGTGTTTGACACATCCCCTTATGACAGAAAGCATATTAAGGGGGTGTCACTTTTTGTCGATTTTTGGACAATCTTCTATTTTGCGCCCTCAAAACAATACAAAGTCGTTTTGCATAATATTGCTTCTATCATTCTGTAGAGCTCTTCAAAGGTGACTTTGACATATGTTAAACATAGGTAACACTGTTTTTTTGTGTTTTTTATTGTGTTTTCGCACACTTTTTTTAAAAAACACACAAAATTTTAAAAAAAACACACTAAAAAGCACACTCACATTTTCACCTGAAGGAGCGAATTTTTACTAATTTTAAGCCTAATTTTTAAGTTTTTCCAAAAAATTTTGCGCCTTCGGCGCAAATATCCTCTATATATCTATGTTTATACTTCTGTTTGTTTTCGTTTGGGCATTAGTTTTCGTGTAGCCTTCATTATTCTAAGCAACGGTGTTATTAGGGACTGTATAGGCAAATTATTCTATGAAATTACGTTTCCAAATTCTGGAAATGGCTGGAATAAAATAAGTAAGTCGAAAAGTAAAAGGTTTGAAGGATTTCAGACCAAAATTTTCACAATTTTCAAAAAATTCTCAACGTCTGGGGGGCTAGACCCCCCATTGTAGTGCAAAAAAGACGTCTTCAATGCAAATATTTAACGTTCAGAACATTGAAATATCGTTTATGAAGACTGAGCATGCAATATATGCTTTGTACTTCTTCTGTAACACGCGAAAAATGGTAAATATAGTTGCAAATGATGTAAAAACCGTTAAAAACGTGTTAATACTGCGAAAAGCGAATTTCAGGAAAAACACAGATTTTTCTAAAAAAACACACATTTTCTTAAAAAACACACTAAAAAGCACAGGTAAAATTTTGAAAAAAAAACCCTGATAGGTAAATGAGTAAGTTAGGTTAAAAAGTTTGTGGCAGAAAAACTATTGTTGTTATTATCGTTGCAACTATGTTGAGTAATTTTTGGAGAAGTTTTAAAATCAGAATTTTGGGAAAATCGGTTTCAGGTCATGAAAAACAGGACCTACAGATACAGGCAAAAACATACTCTTTCGTTCGTCCTGAACGATTGACAAAAGTTACAGAAATGGCGGATACATACATCCGGAAGTTTCTATCTGCTATATATAGCAAGCTCAAAAAACTTGCCACAAAACTGCAAATTTTGTTGCAAACGGCCATTCTTCATTATTTTCACATTTCTTTCAGGTGAATTTCTCACGCATTTTCGGAAGTGCATTTTCTAGCGAAGTGTTGGAACGTTGTGGGCATTTTGGCACCATACTACTATTACAAGAATAAAAATGCTCCGGTGGAGCATGAAAAATGCAATATGGGTGACATTCGGTTGTAAATGGACAGAGGACTAGGTTTTAAAACGTTAATATCGGAGGGGCAGGTTGTAAATGCCAGGAGGACTAGGTTAAAAGCGCACTAATATGGACCAGCTTCGCTGAACAACCCATATTCGCGGAAACTGTCCAGAGTTTCTATCGGCTGCTGCTTGCTGTTGCTATTGGCAGTTCTTCGGAAAATTGTACGATTTTTGTCAGCATGGCCTGCAAGTATATATTGTGGTCGTGCTCCTTATTATACAACTTAATAATACACGTATATCTCTTTTCCCACAACTTAATACAAGATTATGCACCAACACTGCAGAAAAAACACCTTGAACACCTTTCTACCAGAACTGCATTGTTTATTTGGAATACGTAAGCTTTAATATTTCACAATCGTCCCGCTTGCTTTGAAAGCTGAAGAATGTAGATCTTACTCGTATGTCATGTGGAGTGGAGCATGAGTGACCGCGAATATGGGTTGTTCAGCGAAGCTGGTCCATATTAGTGCGCTTTTAACCTAGTCCTCCTGGCATTTACAACCTGCCCCTCCCATATTAACGTTTTAAAACCTAGTCCTCTGTCCATTTACAACCGAATGTCACCCATATTGCATTTTTCATGCTCCACCGGAGCATTTTTATTCTTGTCCTATTTCATTTTTAAGGTTCTCAGTAAATAGCAAAAACGTTAAAGCTGTGTGAAAGAAACTTTAAAAATTCCGCCAATCATTAATAGTCAACCGAAAGTACAGAACAAAGAAGCTTGAGAAGTTCCAAGTTCTTCCTTTTTTCTATTTTGACAGAAATCCAACATCCAGTATGCATGGCTGCAATAGTTTTAGTTACTGTATATAGCATAATATAGCACTCTACTGCAGCGCAACCAAATGAAAACTTTGCTGTCGGTGAAGGAAACTCATACGCTTTTTCATTCTGTTGTGTGCAGAATCCTTTTTGGGACGGAAACTTTCTCTGTATACGACACGATTTGCAATGCTCTGCCGCACTTGAGTGCAAAACTTCGGACGATAGCAGCTTACCTGTAGCTAGTTATAGGCCGTGCTCTACTTTAGCAGCACTCTACTGCAACGCAACCAGATGTAAACTTTACTGACAGTGAGGGAAATTCATACGGCACGATTCGCAATGCTATTCTGCACTTGTGTGCAAAATTTCAGACGATTGCAAGTTTTCTGTAGTTAGTTATAGGCCGTGCTGTACTTCTGCAGCACTCCACTGCAGCGCAACCACGCAGTAACATCGTAATAAGTATACGAAACGTATCTATAATAGTTTGTCATGTCCTAAACTATCTGTATGCCGAATTTCAAATACCAGTGACGAATGAATAACTTGTTATCGAAGGTGCTGTGTTTGGGGCAGCACATACAGCACGGTGGAAGCTAGAGAGTGCACCAACTAACATAGCCACAGTTCCCCCTTACTACAGACATGATTTTCGCCAAGTTTCATATGTTCAGCCGTTTACAGTAAGTCTACAGACAGCGTGCACGATAGCAGCACCGCACAGCGCCGCGACTATGCTCATCGTGTTCAGCGACCCCGATAACCCTTATATGAGTCCCACTATATGGCCCAAAACAGCATATTTAGGCCTATTTTTGACTATTTTCTGTAGAGTTGGGACTTGGAAATTTTCCGAAAATGGCTATTTGGCCGGACCAAATTTGGGCCGGCCGCCAGAACGATCCTGGCCAGATACCAAAAATCGCCCTCGTTAGGACATATAAACCCTTCCGTAGATCCTTATGCAACAAACCACGTCTCTCTAGCGTCTTCCCTGAGCCCTGTAGCTTTGACAAAAAATTGGCCATTTTTGGCCATTTTAGCGCCAAGTCCACTTTTGGCCGGCCGTACAGGTGGCCGGCCGGGCCGGGCAGCGAAAAAATATCAAAAAGGTTCACTTTCGGGGTATATACGTTCAGAAAAACCAAACTTCACCTGGTGAAAATGCCCAGATCGTTCTAACACTGCGACAGAAAATTGCATTTTTCCAAGCGTGACTTACACGGAAAAAAAACAAACGGACCTAACTTGCCCGGAAGCGAAAATTTTCAAGTTGGAAATTTTGACCAAAACTTTTTTGCGACTTGTAGTACTCGTCGTGTAGATTCCAATGATACCAAAATTGTCCAGTTTCGTTGAGTATTTAGCTGGCACGGAGCTCGAACGGGTCTCCAAGGGCCGCACTGAGCCTTTTACACCCATATTATAGGGGAGCGCTCTCGCGCTCCCCTATAATTTGCAGTGGCGGCACCTTTGATCTATTGAGAAAAATCCCAATTTATGAGATTTTCCAAATACAGCCAAATTGTGTATCAATAGATGCTGTCTATTCAAAATAAAGTGAGATAAAATTCTACTGGGCAGTGCTCCAAAGTTCTGTCAATGCGTCATTGAGGCTTTAATTTGGTGTATAGGCAAACCTTGTTTACGATCGTGCTCAGTCTCCACCTAATCAGGGGAATTTTCATTTGTTCCAGCTTTGAACCTGAATAACTCAGTCATATAGAACTCTAATATTTTGTCTAGTTTTTGAAAACATAATGGGGGTATATTACATGTAAAATGAGCGAAATTTGTTAGTATCGATTTTTGGCCAATGTGACTCCCCTTAAGGTGGTGGTTTCTTTTTGTGTAAATTTGACCCTACAGGCTTCAATTCTTTATGAAAGTCGATGAAACTTTCCAAATATGCTATTTTGGTGTTCTTTAACATTCTCGGACCAGTCCCGCATTCTTAGGTGAAAAGATGAGAAATTTTCGATTTTTGGCATAATACTATCACTAGGTAATCGATACATCAGATTGGTTGTTATGGATGGAAAGAGGGTACAAAAACGAACATTTTTGCTTTTACAACCTTTGAGCTCTCTCTCAGGGTTAAGTCAGTATAATCCAAAAACGATTTTTGGGGTCAAAAAACGGCCATTTTCGAAAAAATCAGTTTTTTCAAAATAACTGCTAAATGCTACGAACAATTTTCGGTTATTTATACTCAATCAATACGCGGTTAAATTGCCCATTTTATCAGTGCCTATTAGCTGGGATTCGTTACTTTAAGCTAGAGATTTGGCCGAAAAACCATTTTGGCAAAAACTGCGATTATTTTGTTTTAAACAGCGATTTCTCAAAAACTACCCAATGGATTCGCGTGATCTTTGCCAGAATGAAAATTCGCACTATTGCGGAGGAACTTTTTTCTGGGTTTGAGTTAAAACATCTCCAGTTGCGAGAAAACTGAATACAAAGTTGCGAAATTTCGTGTCACCGCACATTTCCCGGATTTTCTGGAGTATTGAGGCTTGTTGAGCCAAATCCAAAAAAATGTCCCTCGGCCCATGTGTCCTTCATACCATGGCACAAGAAAAAATTTTGGCCGATTCTACAGTTTTGAGAAATCCATGTTCAAAAATTTTTCGTCTATATTTTGCCTGTCAGATGTCAGCATGTCAGAACATCTTCTTTTTACTTGCTCGATCTACTTTACATATAGCCTTCCCTCCCCTTCACTCAAACACCACAACACCAAACACCACCACCTTAAAAATTACTACGTCGCAAATACTGCCCACTTCACACCAAATTACTAACCACAAAGCTAGGCATCTACTGGTATGTAGGTGGGCTATAACCAGAGACGCACCCAGGATTGTAAAAAGTGGAAGATCCAGCCGAAAAAATTTGTTTTCGCCAAACGCGCTTCCGCTGGGGGAGGGGGGTGGCAACGGCAACAAGTTCAACAAAGTATTCCGTGTTGCTGCAGCACAAGTGAGGAGATTTCGGAACAGTCATTAGCCCACGCGGAGGTCTGGGGGGCAGAGCCCCCAGAAGTTGAAAAATCTTTGAAATAATGTAAATTTCCATAATGGAAACCGCTAAAAAGATTTTGATAAAAGTAGAGAAATTTTCTGACATTACGGAAAAATGAGTAATGGAATTAATTTAAAAATTTGAATAAAAAGCAGCTACACAGGTGCAAAGAATAAAAACTTGAGCTAGAAGAGAGTGGTTGGCGAAAATTTTTAAAATGGAGATAGAATGGTGCCGCAGGCGCGAAAAAGTTTCCTATTTTTTAGCCTTATGCACTGAAAATAGCTCGATATTTGCCCTCAACCTCAAAAATTTCTGGGGTCGGACAAAAGAGGGGTTCCGGAACCCTTTAACCCCTCATGGGTGCAGGGCATGTGCGGGCCCATGGCAATAGCCGACCTCCCCCCCCAGGTGGGTGCCCAATTTGGTTGGTACCAAATTTTGCCCTCAAAAAGTCGTTCAGAACGCCAAATTCTCAAAAGTTTCCCGGCTTCCCCGAAGATTTTTACTATTTCTTTGCCGTTTTGACAACTAAATCTGCCGGTTTTGGCGATAAAACTAACGTTTATAGTGTATGCCAGTAAAATAGCGTTATTTTTAATACAGTTTTACAAAAATTTTAGCACCTCCGAAATTCTTCACCCCTCAGACTTTTTGGCCCTTTCACAAGAAAAATTCCCTAGAACAAGCCCAGGAAAGTATGCGCAAAGTGTCGACTCCGGCTAACCTATAGAAAACCAACGAGGTTCAAAGAATAAAGAGAAGTAGAATAAATAGAAGAAACCAACCAGTAGAAAAAACAAACCTTTGTATCAATGTTATCCAATATTTTTTCCAGCGTTTTATGCTTTTTAATAAGTTCAAAGGCCCTCTTCGGCCCAATACCGCGAATACTGTCACAATAATCACAGCCCAAAAGAATACAGAGATCAATAAACTAGAACAAAATGGAATTATAAAGCAAAACATTTCTGTGCCTGGTTGCGAAAATTTTAAAATTGTAAACTCCCTCTTGTTCCGACAAAAAATTTAAACTTCAATTTATCTAGGGGCCGATGTTATCAACGTCGAAACCCGGTTCAAGGGGGGTACATTTTTGGGTCATTTTTTCTACTTTCTCCGATCTCGCTGATTTTCACATATTTTAACGAGTTTTTAAAATTCAAGTCGTAAGTCTTACGGTTGTCGAGTAATTTCGCCTCAAAGTTATTGTGTTAAACATAGGCAGTGGAAAAAGTTGTCATTTTTCGCGTGCGCCAAAAAATCTTCCAACAATTATTGATGAATCTGGACAAATTATACATTAAAATAACGCTAAAATGTTAAAATGCTGTATCTTGGAATTAGAATTTTAATTTGTTCCTTTAAAATTTTTTAATTAATTTTTGAAAGATTAAAATTTGACATGATGCTAAAATCGTGTTAAATTTTAATCCTTCAAAAATTATTTAAAAAATTTTAAAGGTCTAAATTAAAATTTCTAATTCCAAGATACCGCAGTTTTTCACATTTCAGCGTTATTCTCATGTAAAATTTGTCCAGATTCATCAATAATTGTCGGAAGATTTTTTGGCGCACGCGAAAAATGACAACTTTTTCCACTGCCTATGTTTAACACAATAACTTTGAGGCGAAATTTTACTCGAATCAACCGTCAAGACTCATTGTAAATAATTTAAAAACTCGGCATAAAAATAAAATAAAATACCGTTTGGACGATAAAATATGTACAAATCAGCGAGATCGGAGAAAGTAAAAAAAATGGCCCAAAAATGGACCCCCCCTTTTAAGTTGCTAACCCGGGTTAACTTCATGTGTTAAAGATAGGCGAGTAAACCCGGGTTAGCGACTTGACCCGGGTTTCGACGTTGATAACATCGGCATCAGGAGTTCATTAATAATTCGACGCGAGTTATTAGCAGCGGGTAGCTGAAATCAAAACAAAGAAAACTGAGAAAGGGAACCGTTATTGGGATCTTCCGAATTGCACATGGAATTCCAACAATAAAGAAGATACATTCTCTTGTTAGGTTTAAACTTTTCCAATAGTCTCTAGAGCGGTCTACAACTCCAAAGTGCAATCTAGAGTCTAGACCCATTTCTTATCACAATGTCTCGTTTTTGTCTTATATTTTATGCCGTAAGTCTAGAGGGACATAATTTCAGAAAGCACCAACGGTAAGGATGTCAGGTGTATTGTGTATTCCAGGGTATTCTGTACAGCCCCCCCAAAAACGATGTCCACCCGGATTTTCGCTTCCCCCAAGATTTTTTGGAGGACGAAATCTTTGCCAAAAATTTTCAAAAATGTATAGGCTTCGCCGGAGATTTTTTCGCAAAAATAGCTATTTTTAATTAAATCCTGGCATTTTTTGAGAACGTTTTGCGTTTCACCATGCAAAATACGTCAAAGCATACCCTTTTTAGCTCATTTTTGCAAAAAATCTGTCCTCCCCCGGAAAAACCTTGTATTCTGTGGTATATGGGTTACTGCATACTACCAGCAGCGGCGTATCCACGAGGTCCGGATCCCCCTCCCCTTTTTGGAAATTGTTTGAAATGTAGTTATTTTGGGCACAAGTTCCGCCATGGAAAATATTTGATCCGGACCTGTTTCGGTTTGGACCGCTCCTTTTCAAAATCCAGAATACGCCCCTGCTAGCAGTGCCACCGGTGCTTGCACGGTGACTGGTTCGGCCGTAATTCGACTAATGCAGAAAAGCAAATCCAATACCCGTGTTTCCAAATGAATGCAGAGCCGAAAAACTGAAAATTGACAAAAATTTTATGGTCAAAATTTTAAAAATTCAGGCCGTGAAAGGCTTCCGCCTAAAATTGTTACAGGTCTTCTTTCGGCTTGCCTTTAATCAAGTAAGCAAATCCTATGGCATAGCTTTTTTTCCAAAGTTCCCGAATCTGCAGTCCATAAAAGGACGCATTCAATGAGGATCGAGGTGGAAGTCAGATATCGATCCTTACGTGTTGCAGCCTCGCATGGTTAGACTATATCAAAATGTTAGCCTCCCCATTCTTCTCTTTTCTTCCCTGTTTCCCAATCCACTTTTCCTCCCCAATTTATTCTTGCCAGGATTTAGTGAAAACTCCAGGATGATACTGTGAAAGAAACAGGTATAGATGAAATTTACAAAAATGATTTCATAGTTTGATCTCACCTCATCCTGTGAGAGCCCAAGTTCTGACAATGCTTTGTCCAAATGGAATTCTTTGATTGGCATTTTTCTAGAAGCAGTAAAACACAAAGCAATGACACCGCCATGAAAAGCAAAGCCATGAAACGGAACTATAGGAACAAGTTAGGTTACGTACCATCATTTTTCGTTTTTACATTTCAATTTAAGGTGCTGGTATCCTTTTGTGCAGCGCTTTCATGGTGATTTTTCAAAACGCTATAACTTTCACAGTTTTGGGAGTTGGAAAGAGCATTATACGTATATATAGTGTTGTTTCAGCAGCTGAAACTGAAACTGAAACCTAGTTTCAGCTTGTACATGTTTCAGTTTCAGTTGCTGAAACTGAAACTGAAACCATGACAGATTTGGAGCTGAAACTGAAACTGATACTTAGTCGAAGTGAGAACTGAAACTGAAACTGAAACTGAAATTAAAATAACTTTTGAGCTGAAACTGAAACTGAAACTAGAACCGTTTTGGAGCTGAAACTGAAACTGAAACAGTTTCAGCTCCACACTAAGACTGAAACTAGTTTCAGCTCTCGCTGAAGTGAAACTATTTTCAGCTCTCGCTGAAGCTGAAACTAGTTTCAGCTCTCGCTGAAGCTGAAATAGGTTTCAGCTCTAGCGTATGCATGTTTAGCATAGACGAGTATTTCAAAAACTGGGTCCTGTTCCCAGCATGTAAACTTCCAGCAAATATATACGTTTAACTAGTGCTTTTTACAGAACAGACCAAAATTGTACATAACAGAGTGACAAGTAATGCTGCATGAAAACTTTAGTATCATTGCATTAAAATGCATTAAAATGCATTAAAATGCATTAAATGCATTAAAATTAAATACATTAAAATGTTAAAATACGACTGTATGGCAGGCAATGTTTATTTGATCTGTTTCCAATTAATTTTCATTTTTCAGATTATTGAATAATCATTTTAAGATTTCCCCAACTTAATTAACAACCTTTTTTATAAAATCATTACATAAAGAGAAGGACAAGGAGCCTAGCACTAACAACTAAAAAGATCCCCAAATTTATGGTAAATTAAATTGCCTTCTTGCGGGTTCTGGAGGATGACGCTGTCATGCTGATTCTGAGGAAGGACCGGGAGGACAGTGCGAACCCACTCGCTGTGCTTCCACACGTATTAGGCTATATCATTGAATAGCACATCTGGAACCCGTCTCACCAGCAGTTAATTAATTTGATTAGCATAACATAAGGATAACATAGAGGATAACAAAAGCTGAAACTCATTTTAGTCAGAGCTGTAACTGAAAACTATAAAAGACTTGGACTGAAACTGAAAACTAAAAAAACTTGGAGCTGAAACTGAAACTAAAACTGAAACTAATTTTAGTCAGAGCTGAAACTGAAACTGAAACTAGAACAAATTTGGAGCTGAAACTGAAACTGAAACTAAGCTAAACTACGAGCTGAAACTGAAACTGAAACTGAAACTGAAATTAGAACAAATTTTGAGCTGAAACTGAAACTGAAACCGTTCTGAAAGTGGAGCTGAAACTGAAACTGAAACTGAAACTAAACAGGACAGCGTAAACATCACTACGTATATACATGGTTTTAAAGCTTAATCTGTACAATTACATGAGCTTACTGAACTGAAAAAATTAGCAAAAAATAGTAACACTTTTCTGACATGCTGACATGTGACAGGCTGAATATAGAAAAAGTTTTTGAAAATCGATTTCTCAAAACTGTAGAATCGGTCAGAATTTCTTCATGTGCTACGATATGAAGAACAATTTGAAAGACAATTTTTGGATTTAGCTCAACAAGTTTCAAACTTCAGAAAATCCGGCAAATGTGCGGTGTCACGAAATTTCGCAAATTTGTATTCAGTTGTCTCGCAACTGGAGATGTTTTAGCTCAAACCGAGCAAAATGCCTCTCCGCAAAAGTGCGAACTATCATTCGGCCCAAAAGCACGCAAATCCATTGGGTAGTTTTTGAGAAATCGATGTTCAAAACAAATAGTCGATATTATGCGAAAATGGTTTTTCGGCCACATCTCTAGCTTAAAGCAACGAATCCCAGCTAATAGGCAATGATAAAATGGGCAATTAGACC
The DNA here is from genome assembly GCA_030248195.1 of Trissonchulus latispiculum. Classification (NCBI taxonomy): domain Eukaryota; kingdom Metazoa; phylum Nematoda; class Enoplea; order Enoplida; family Ironidae; genus Trissonchulus; species Trissonchulus latispiculum. The sequence goes on along the minus strand of JASAND010028968.1, from coordinate 11,019 downwards.
GCGTATCGATTGAGTATAAAAAACTAAAATTGTCCGTACGACTTGGCAGTAATTTTGAAAAAACCGATTTCCTCGAAAATGGCCGTTTTTTGACCCCAAAAATCGTTTTCGGCTTATACTACTTAGCCACTAGAGATAGCTCAAAACTTGTAAAAGCAAACACGTTCGTTTTTGTCCCTCTCTCTATCCATAACAACCAATCTCGTGTATCGACTATCTACTGAGAGTATAATGCCAAAAACAGAAAATTTCTAAAAACGTGGGACTGGTCCCAGAATGTTAAAGCACCAAAATAGCATATTTGTAAAGTTTCATCTATTTGCATAAAGAATTGACGCCTATAGGGTCAAATTTACACAAAAGGAAACCACCACATTAATGCAGTGGTAGGTGTTGTTGTTAAAGGTCGTTCGAAGCTTGTATTCAGTTATGCGGGGGAATCGCCTGTTCAGCACAAAAGTCTTCACAAAAGAATTCTAGAAGTAATGGATAGGTGATGCCATTCGCAAATCGTGTCGCCTACTATCTGGAGAAGCCAACATTTGCAGATTTCACTACAGTCACCTGAAATGTACACTTGTGTGTCCATTTTAGGCTCTCGTGGAACCCATATTGCCTCAATAGCTGCTGCCTGTTTTCCAGATGAGCCGGAGAAGAATGGAATTGCCCCAGGAGCCAGAACTGTATCAATTCAGATTGGGGATGGTAAACTGGAAACCACGGAAACTGGTACCTCTATAATTAGGGTATTTTTACAGGCCCCCCGAAATCGACCTCTCACCCCGGGATTTTGGTCGTCCCCCAAAATGAGTCTACATTTTTTTCAAAAATGGTCAAATTTTCAAAAAGTTTCCTGCTTCGCCGGAGATTTTTTCGTAAAAATGACTATTTTTACCTTAAATCCTGGCATTTTTGAGAACTTTTTTGTGTTAAGCAAAATACGCCAAAAAATACCATTTCTGGCTTATTTTTGCAAAAAATCTTCCCCCCCCCCCGGGAAGCCCCCACCCGAAAAAATCCCTAAAAAATACCCTGATAACCAGAGCGGTAAGACCACCTTTTAACAGTTTAAGATTTGGAAGGTCACTTTTAGCTGTCAGAGTGTATAGAAGCTGTTTAATTATTGAAAAATTCTTAGACCTGCTGCTCCAGTGCTAAGTGATAATTAAAAGTATTGAGTCAAAAGCAACAAAGACAACATTATTTGTCTCAGAATCATTTCTGCTTGATCTTTTATTGCATTTTGATTCAATATGTGCTGTGTGTTCGGTCTTGTTTTAGGTTCAAACCTGCATTGATTTGGGCGTTGATGTAAATTAACTATAGCTATGGAGAAGCCACCCATTGGCCCAACAGTGGTTTTGTCAGGGCAATTGAGGAGGCTGTCTACAAGCATGGAATTATTTTTATGGCCTCCACCATTGATAACAACGGACCCTGTCTCTCCACTGCTGGTTCGCCTGGCGGTACTACCTCTGCGTGTATAGGTAAGTGGGCAAGTGACCATTTCTGTGCTGAGTCTCAACTTTTAAAATAGGTTTTTCCATAAAAAACTTCAGCATTTTTAAAAGAGCAATAAAGTCAGTTAGAGTTTGATCAAAAAATAAAAATATGCTAATCAAGAATCATTTTAAAGGTATCAACAAAAATATAAACAAGGTCATTTGCGTGAACGGGTTGCCTCTGTCATTTTTTCTCTTACCGAGAGATATAACTCAGTTTGCATACATTTAGGAGCTTTGGTTCTATTACAACTAACTTTTATCCACTCAACGAGAGCTTTCGAATGATACTTATTGGACGGTTTTCGTTACTTTTAATTTTGACTCATTTTTCAGGGTATTTTTTAGGGATTTTTCCCCGGGGGGAGGCTCCCCCCGGGCCCTGGGGGGAGAGATGTTTTAGCAAAAATGAGCCAAAAATGGTATTTTTTGGCGTATTTTGCATGGTGAAACACAAAAAGTTCTCAAAAATGCCAGGATTTCCATTTTTACGAAAAAATATCCGGCGAAGCCGGAAAATTTTTGAAAATTAGACCATTTTTGGAAAAAATGTAGACCTCATTAAGGGGGAAGACCAAAATCCCGGGGGGGGGGGGCGATTTCGGGGGGGGGAGGCATTTTCGGGGGGGGGGGGTCAAGTTCGGCCCCCCATGTACAAAATATCCTGATTTTTCAGCATGACGGTATCGAGTAATTTTTGTTGCACATACCAGTCCAAACGCAATTTCTGTGCAGTTTCCGACTTTGTCTCTATTATGAAAGTTTCTCAGTTATCTGAACTAGCTAGCTCAATCTGAGAACTTTCAATTTTGAGCCAGACCGGTTTAACCATTTTTGACCCTTTTGAGGCTCCGCAACTCATGTTTTCTACAATTTGGTGAGTTGGCCCTCTTACATATCTACGCAACAAGCGCTTTCGAACGATACCCATATTGGGCAGTTACCGCAACTTTGAATTTTGACCATATGCATCATCACTATAATCATAATTATTTGGAGCCAAACGGTGAGATATATAGCCGGACTAAAGGCACCCGGAACCCCGGAGAAAGGCCATGCCAAAAAATTTAGGCCATCTGGATTTTACTGATTTTTAGGTTATGCGCAGTTGTTCGCTTCATCGTGACGTAATCAAAACTTGAATGGTTAAGCACAAATGGAGACAGTAACTGGCTGGCGCAGTCCAGATATTTTTAGGAAGTAAAAAACCATTTTTAGAAGCAAATACCACTATTTTCGCTTAGATCAACAAAATGTGACTCAGTTTTTGTCAAAAAAATTAGGCCACGGCCTTAGCTAGGGCTAACTGCATAGCTTCGGAAATGGACTCTACATTTACTGAACAGAATGGCAACTAACTTTGCTTCACTGAAGGTGAGGTGACGGAGCAGAACTTTGGAGCCGAAAGTTAAAGCATCCATATCCTCTGTAGCAGTGGCGTAAACATAACCCGCTTTGACCAAAGCAGCACACTGTGCTTCTGCTTCTGATGGAGCCTATAAAAACTTAAAAGTTAAACAGCCACAACGAACATACTTGACACATTCAGATTGAGAGAGAAAGCACAATTAGCATTACACATCGCAGATCAGTTAACTAAGGTTACGTGGCTTGCGTGCACATTTCACCAAAACGAAAAGCTCTTCGGTAAGTGTATGAGTGAACAAATTGTTTGTGCGTTATAGAATATAGAATGCAATATAGAATAGCAAATGCACAGTGCCAACTTATTCCAAGAGCCAAGCCAATAGCCAAGAGCTATTCTCTTGCACAAGAACTCGGGACGGTTCGATATTCGAGAAATCTGCCAATACTAAACAAATCCGTCTCTTAATACAAGAATAAAAATGCTCCGGTGGAGCATGAAAAATACAATATGGGTGCCATTCGGTTGTAAATGGACAGAGGACTAGGTTTTAAAACGTTAATATGGGAGGGGCAGGTTGTAAATGCCTGGAGGACTAGGTTAAAAGCGCACTAATATGGACCAGCTTCGCTGAACAACCCATATTCGCGAAAACTGTCCAGAGTTTCTATCTGCTGCTGCTTTCTATATATATATATTGCTATTGGCAGTTCTTCGGAAAATTGTACGATTTGTCAGCATGGCCTGCAAGTATATGTGGTCGTGCTCCTTATTATACAACTTAATAATACACGTACATAATGTCAACTGCTTTTCGCATCAACTTAATACAAGATTCTGCGCTGACAGTGCAGAAAAACACCTTGAACACCTTTTTATCAGAACTGCATTGTTTATTTGGAATAAGCTTTAATATTTCAAAATCGTCCCGCTTGCTTTGAAAGCTGAAGAATGTAGATATTACTCGTATGTCATGTGGAGCGAATATGGGTTGTTCAGCGAAGCTGGTCCATATTAGTGCGCTTTTAACCTAGTCCTCCAGGCATTTACAACCTGCCCCTCCCATATTAACGTTTTAAAACCTAGTCCTCTGTCCATTTACAACCGAATGGCACCCATATTGTATTTTTCATGCTCCACCGGAGCATTTTTATTCTTGTCCTATTTCATTTTTAAGGTTCTCAGTAAAAAGCAAAAACGTTAAAGCTGTGTGAAAGAAACTTTAAAAATTCCGCCAATCATTAATCGTCAACCAAAAGTACAGAACAAAGAAGCTTGAAAAGTTCCAAGTTATTCCTTTTTCTCTATTTTGACAGAAATCCAACATCCAGTACCCATGGCTGCAATAGTTTTAGTTACTGTATTTAGCATATAGCACTCTACTGCAGCGCAACCAATTGCAAACTTTACTGTCAGAGAAGGAAACTCATAAAACACGATTTGCAATGCTCTGCCGCACTTGTGTGCAAGATTTCGGACAATTGCAACTCATCTGTAGCTAGTTATAGGTCGTGCTGTACTTCAGCAGCACTCTACTGCAGCGCAACCAGATGCAAACTTTACTGTCGGTGAAGGAAACTCATACGGCACGATTTGCAATGCTCTGCCGCACTTGTGTGCAAAATTTCGGACTATTGCAACTTACCTGTAGCTAGTTATAGGCCGTGCTGTACTTCAGCAGCACTCTACTGCAGCGCAACCACATAGTAACGTCGTAATAAGTATACGAAACGTATCTATAATAGTTTGTCATGTCCTACACTATCTGTATGCCGAATTTCAAATACCAGTGACGAATGAATAACTTGTTACCGACGGTGCTGTGTTTGGGACAGCACATACAGCACGGTGGAAGCTAGAGAGTGCACCAACTAACATAGCTACAGTTCCCCCTTACTACAGACATAATTTTCACCAAGTTTCATATGTTTAGCCGTTTACAGTAGGTCTACAGACAGCGTGTTATTTTTTTTTGGGGGGGGGGGGATCCCGAGCAAATCACGTGGTGTTAGTAAACAAATAAATTTTTTATTACATCCACGTGACTCACCCCGCGGCTGCCCAGCCCATTACGCCGCGTCCACATACAACAATGTACTACATCTGACATGACAATGCTGGTGCATGCAAGCGGCAAGATCATGTCAGGGTTAGTAGACAAACAGTTACGGTGACGCCAGAGTTTGGTAGGCCACGGGAATGTACATTACGTATCTAACATAGTTAGTAAAAAATAGTTAGTATATATTTCTCGAGAAACCAATGCAGGATTTACCGTGGCATGCAAAGGACTAAGGTCCTTGTAGTGCACGCCCCCGAATAAATTTCTGAAGCTGAGGTTCAATGTCAGATAAGCGTTGCTTAAAAATTACCAAAGAGGAAATAGTAACAATATTTTCAGGAAGATCATTCCAAACATTGCAAATTCTATAGAAATACGAATGACCAGTCCGAGACTTTTTATATCTTTTTGGAATTACAGCCAGAGAGTTTTGCCTCCTCGTCCCGGCGTCTGGAGAATACGTAAAGCAACTATCAAATGAACAATCAAATGCATTGTACACAATATTATGCATTAGATACAGATCATTTAGAATACGCCGCATTTCTAGCGACTGCAAAGCACATCTGACCAACCTCTCCCTATAACTTAACCCACCAAGTCCATGCAGACGTCTAGTAAATGAACGCTGCACGTTTTCGATGGCATTTTATGGTTGCCGCATAATAGTACAGCACGATAGCAGCACCGCACAGAGTTGCGACTATGCTCATCGTGTTCAGCTACCCCGATAACCTTTATATGCGTCCCACTAAATGGCTCAAAACTGCATATTTAGGCCTATTTTTGACTATTTTCTGTGGAGTTGGGACTTAGAAATTTTTCGAAAATGGCCATTTGGACCGGATAACTTTGGACCGGCCGCCAGAACGGTCCAGGACCTAAATCAAAAATCGGCCAAAGTTATGCACTAGTATCCCCTCCGTACTTGTTCATGCAACAAACCGCGTCTCTCTAACTTGTTCCCTGAGCCCTGTGGCCGTGACACAAAATTGGCCTTTTTGGACCAAAAACGCCGTTTGGCTACTTTTGGCCGGCCGCACAGGTGGCATGCCGGGCCGGGCAGCGAAAAAATATAGCGCGGGGCACATGGGACCATATCGGCATTCAGAAAATATAAACCTTTCCGGCTGAAAATGCCCACATCTTTCAAACACCTCTGCACAAAATAGCCCTTTTCCAAGCGTGACTAACACAGAAAAAAAAACAAACGGACCTAACTTGTCCGGAAGTGAAAATTTTCAAAGTTGAAAATTTTGACCAAAACTTTTTTGCAACGTGTTGTACTCGTCGTGTAGATTCCAACGATACCAAACTTGCCGAGTTTCGTTCAGTATTGAGCTGGCACGGTGCTCGAACGAGTCTCATAGGGCCGCGCAGAGCCTTTTACACCCATATTGTAGGGGGTCGCTCTCGCGCCCCCCTATAATTCCAGACTTCCGTCGTAAGCTTACATCCACAAAAGGAATTCCCATGAATCGGAGCAGCTTCTTACATTCTTCATTATGTTCCTTTGTAACTTTTACCAATCGCTTGCTGTACTTGTCAACTGCCTCCCAATCCTCTAGAAATTCAAACACCAGCATAACGTAAGAATAATTAAATTACAATTAAAGACAACCAATTCGCTGTGGCCACAGACAAGTTGACAAAATAAGAAAAATAGTCCCCCCACATCTAACATCTTTAGGAAAGTTGCTTTGATCGAAAATCGACAGCCGTACGCACATTTCGCTCGGCCCATGCATCCAGAACATAAGACCAATTTTCGCAAAACCTATACAAAAGTCGCAATGAGGAATTAAGGTGCGTCTGAGATTACTAATTTTCAAAGCAGCAAAACTTGTGATTTTGATGGAGCTCCTGTGAAGGACCTTTTTTGGAAAGAGAACGGTAGCCATTAAGGAGCAATATAACAAATCAATGTAGAGATAAATGTAGAGATAACTGCACAAGTGGGACTAATTTATTTCTAGCAAATTCTGCATATTATTATGGCTGAACAAGTTTCATACACAAACAGCTTAGGTACGGCAGAATTGGCATTTCGACCAAAAAAATCGGGTTTTAAGCTTGCTAGAGGTTAGAAGGGTGCCAAGGTAGGTTTGCACGCAGAAAACAGATGAACCAATGCTCTTAAAGCACTCTAAATGGTTGATTGGTAGAAATCCGTGCCATGTTTTCTCCCGATTTGCGGGTAAAAACATGGAAATATCCTGTTACTGCCAAAGCTGAGAGAGGTATAAAAGAAGTTTGAATATACGATTGGACAGGTATTTGCCCACGGTATACACATAACAGTAAACTCAAACCGATTCAAATCCAAGCGAAGAAAAAGTTGGAGGCTTGCTTCCCTATTCATGTTTTTCTCCACCCTGACCATATATATACTTACGTACGTACATAGCATTCCGCAGCAGTAGAGAGCGAGAGAGCAATATGGAATGGGCAAAATAACAATATAACAAAAACAAGTGACTCCAACAAACCTTCTTCCAAAGCTTTTGCGTGTTCCTTCTGAGCTTCTTCACGTTTCTCAGACCGTTTTGCAAGCTACAAGCAATAGATAAGCCATTATAAGTATACAAGAATAAAAATGCTCCGGTGGAGCATGAAAAATGCAATATGGGTGACCTTAGGTTGTAAATGGACAGAGGACTGGGTTTAAAACGTTAATATGGGAGGGGCAGGTTGTAAATGCCAGGAGGACTAGGTTAAAAGCGCACTAATATGGACCAGCTTCGCTGAACAACCCATATTCGCGAAAACTGTCCAGAGTTTCTATCGGCTGCTGCTTGCTGTTGATATTAACAGTTCTTCAGAAAATTGTACGATTTGCTGGCTTTTTCCTACAGGGGGGGTGGCCCCCCCCCCAGAAATTCGTTCCCCCCCCAGACTTGGGTCGTCCCCCCCAGGATTCGGGCCTTCCCCCCCCCAGAACCCCCCCCCACCCGAAAGTGCCCGGAAAAATAGGGTTTTGAGGGCAAATTTTGAAAATTTTTTCCGGCTTCGCCGGATTTTTACCTATTTTTAAGCTTAAATTTAAGTTGAAAATAGTTAATTTTTTAGCTCAGCAGCAAAAAATAGCTATTTTTAGGCATTTTTCTGAAAATGTTTCCCCCCCCCCAGAAATCCGAGCCCCCCCCCCGACCTGGGGGGGCCCCCAGACTTCCCCCCCCCCAGAAATTTTTGCCTAGGAATAAGCCAGATTTGTCAGCATGGCCTGCAAGTATATATAATATGTGTCGTGCTCCTTATTATACAACTTAATAATACACGTACATAATGTCAACTGCTTTTCGTATCAACTTAATACAAGATTCTGCGCTGACACTGCAGAAAAAACACCTTGAACACCTTTCTACCAGAACTGCATTGTTTATTTGGAATAAGCTTTAATATTTCAAAATCGTCCCGCTTGCTTTGAAAGCTGAAGAGTGCAGATCTTACGCGTATGTCATGTGGAGTGGAGCATGAGTGACCGCGAATATGGGTTGTTCAGCGAAGCTGGTCCATATTAGTGCGCTTTTAACCTAGTCCTCCTGGCATTTACAACCTGCCCCTCCCATATTAACGTTTTAAAACCTAGTCCTCTGTCCATTTACAACCTAAAGTCACCCATATTGCATTTTTCATGCTCCACCGGAGCATTTTTATTCTTGTCCTATTTCATTTTTAAGGTTCTCAGTAAAAAGCAAAAACGTTAAAGCTGTGTGAAAGAAACTTTAAAAATTCCGCCAATCATTAATCGTCAACCGAAGGTACAGAACAAAGAAGCTTGAAAAGTTCCAAGTTCTTCCTTTTTCTCTATTTTGACAGAAATCCAACATCCAGTACCCAGTACCCATGGCTGCAATAGTTTTAGTTGCTGTCCTGTATATAGCATATAGCACTCTACTGCAGCGCAACCAAATGCAAACTTTACTGTCAGTGAAGGAAACTCATAAAACACAATTTGCAATGCTCTTCCGAACTTATGTGCAAAATTTCGGATGATTGCAACTTACCTGTAGCTAGTTATAGGCCGTGCTGTACTTCAGCAGCACTCTACTGCAGCGCAACCAGATGCAAAGTTTACTGTCGGTGAAGGAAACTCATACGGCACGATTTGCAATGCTCTGCCGCACTTGTGTGCAAAATTTCAGACGATTGCAACTTACCTGTAGCTAGTTACAGGCCGTGCTGTACTTCAGCAGCACTCTACTGCAGCGCAACCAGATGCAAAGTTTACTGTCGGTGAAGGAAACCCATACGGCACGATTTGCAATGCTCTGCCGCACTTGTGTGCAAAATTTCAGACGATTGCAACTTACCTGTAGCTAGTTACAGGCCGTGCTGTACTTCAGCAGCACTCTACTGCAGAGCAATTAGGCGCAAACTTCACTGCCAAAAAAGGAGACTTGTATGGCATGATTTTCAATGCTATTATTCTGCACCTGCCTACAGAATTTCAGACGATTGCAAGTTTTCTGTAGTTAGTTATAGGCCGTGCTGTACTTCTGCAGCACTCCACTGCAGCGCAACCACATAGTAACATCGTAATAAGTATAGGGGGGTGGGGCAACTTGGGACAAAAATTTTGGTAGAAATGCTGCCATTCATCATAGCCCTGACTGGTCTAGACAAAAATTATGCCTATCGATTCTGCGAGCTCGGGGCTACTTGGGACTGCAAAGCTTGTTCTATATAGTAGACATGTGTGCGCACTGGGCCTAAAATTCCATCATACCAAGTTACCCATACCAAGTAGCCCCTTGGCCCATCTTGGTACAAGATGACGACCGCTGACGCTTTTACCTATCTATTACTCAATTCGTAGAGTCTATCCGAAACCCATCCTATCTAAAATGTAGAGAAATTGAAGACAAACAAATTTCTACCAAACTTTTTTACTTACACAAACACCTAAAGCAAATAAATCAGGTCAAATTACAACAATGTTAAAATTTGCACTTTTAAGGCAGTTTTTTAAACAAAGTTCTAAAAATAATAGCATAGAAATGAAAAAACTGTCAAAAAACAGTCGGAAAACGTTTAATACACGTAGCGTAAAGTTTCTCCCCAAAAGTTGAAGACAAAGTCGACGATTTGGTCAAATCTTCGGTTAACATGTCCCCTATGAGGTCACAGACGGAATCGGAAAGCTTGGAGAGAATTTTACGGCATCCTAATTCCCCCCTAAATTCACTCTGCAATAAATACTAAGATAGGGAGAGCCGTATCATCATCATCTCTCGCCGGACACTGAAAATGTCGGAAATCGTCATTTGTCATGGTTTTTCTGGTCGCATCCTCATGTAGGTTTTTCAAATGATGAGTACAGGCTTCTGGATTAGTACACCTTCACGCTACCGGCGGACCAAGCGGCCTTTCCGGTGACGTCTGTGAATTTGACCGCCACAAAGTCACCGCAAGGCACCTCAGAAACCGCAGAAGGAACCTGAAGATCCGGATTCTGTGGGCACGAAACCGGCTTATTGTCATCATGGGCTGACTCTGATTCAGACTCAGTGCTGGTTGGACGTCAGTGGTAACTGAGGTGTTCAGAGGAGGAATAGACACGGTCTGAGGGTTCACTAGACAGGGAGCAGGTGTATAAGATTTGGACTTGTGTATTATATACATGGCTTACTTGGGAATTTATGTGTTTAACGCGTGTTGTTCCAAATTGCCCCCCATTGCTGAGAACGGGGCTACTTGGTATGCTCGGGTCTACTTGGAACGGGATCTTACTGAGGACACTGAAAAAATGCTACAACAAAAATATTGGTACCCCTGAAAAATTCAGGATATTTTACCCTATAAAACATGTTTTCATGGCTCCGCAGTAGGAATTTAGCAGGAATTTTTAACTTTGAAAAAAGTATACTTTTTTTTGATCGAAAATGTGACTTGTACTGTTGGATGTAAATTGACACACATAAAACGTACATGGTCAATGTTTAGTTTACTGGAAAGTATAAGTCACGTGCTTTCAGAAAAATATAAATTTAGCTAAATTAAAAGGGAGAATAGTATAGTATAGGCTTAAACAAATGTTAGGTCAATTTTGTCCCATGTTGCCCCAGGTTCCCAAGTTGCCCCACCCC
>JASAND010028967.1:0-10044 GCA_030248195.1 Trissonchulus latispiculum | reverse complement strand
TAAACCTCAAAAACTGTAAAATTCAAGATTTAAATGGCCAGTCTCGGTCTCGACCGAAAGTCAAATCTTGTCCAGTCCGGGTCTCGGCTGGGTGGGTGGGTACCCTGGTTTCGGTCTCAGCCTCGCTCAAATTTTGCTGTCTGCCAGAGCCAGACCCTACCCTGCAGGGCAAGTGAGCATATATGCTCTCAGTCGGGATTAGCTAGTTACGTACCTATATAAACCTCACCTATGTCCCAGTGTGAAACTGCGAGCAAAACTGGTGCAATGGTTGGAAACGTTAGAAGTTTGTTCTGATTTTTCTTTTCTTGGAATTCGTTTGAATGATTCAGGATGACTTAGGCTGATTGTTAAAGCAGCCAATATTTCCATTTTGCTTTTGCTCTATTATATTTTGCTATTTAGAGATAAACTAAACTAACAAAATATGAGATAAAGCCGGGATATTTCTTTGTTGCTTTTTCTTGGAAAATTTCCAATCTCCGGCGCAGGAATAAAAACAAAATTTCTGTATTAACTTTGACATACGTTGCAAACTTGCGTGCAACTGTGAAATTCGCTGAGAGTTTGCGAGAATGTAGTAGCGCGTCCTAGTTTACTCTGCACGCTCGGATTATTGCCATTAAGATTCTGGGGTGTTGCGTTGTATATATTCACTTCGACTTTACACATGCATATAATGTTTGAGCAACTATTGTATTTTTTGTAGGTTAAATATGCAACTGCGTGTCATTTGCGTACATTTCGAATTGATTCAAATAACTACTGCGTTCGTTTTTTTAGATTTTGAAGAACAAAATTACACGAATTGCAACGTTTCAAAATAATTTTCATTTTTATTGATAAAATGTTAGAACCATCCCAAATAATTTATGCAGTTTTTTGCTTACGGTTTCAATACACTGGTTTAGCTCTGTATTAAATCGGAATCAATAGTTCCATGACTACAATGCGAGATCACCGACAGAGAGAGAGAACTGCCATAAGCTTTAAAAGTTCTGAACGTTTGTAATGATTGATATAATTTTACAGTAGTAGTTGTTAAAAGATTGCTGAAAGGATCTTTCAACTGGCCTGTCCTTCCTGAACATTTTCTAAGCAAGTGTCATTCTATTTTTAAGCCATCTTTCCTTGAGATTATTGACTTCAATTTCTCAAATTTGATAAAACAGCTATAAACATGATGCTTCCAGCAGCCATACCAGCATGGTCAAGAGGGTAATGAGGTTAAACTCAGCACAGCAAGCCTCAAACCTCATAAGCAGGCGGGGTAGAAGTTAATTTCATTAAATTTATTAAAAACCGTTGAAAGCAACCTATTGGATACTATTTTTTTTGAAAGAGAAATTAACAATCCGCATGGCCCATACTTTTCTTCATGATGGACTTTATTGAACTCTGTTTTGCTAAGAATTCATTTAGTTTCAGGAGCAGGGGAAGTTGAAAATGAGGGTTACCGTTAAAATGAGGTTAACTCTTAAAATAATCGGATTTATTTGTTGCTAGTTGAGTTTGAGATGAGCTTGAACTGATTGAGTTTACAAATGTACTTTTCACTTTCCTGCAACCTGGTCATTGTTAACCAAACCCTACCCGGAAAAAGGTTTATGACACAGTTATGACACAACAAATGATGTTCACGATCCTGTCTAGGCCGTCTGGCTGGAGACCGGTAACCGGCCGGCCCAGGTCTGCAGTTGGCGGGCCGGTGAACCGGTCACATATGGGGAGAAGGGCAATCATCCGCCTTGAAAACTATTAGGGGCATCATGTTGCTTCGCTTGTGTTTTTGATAGCGGTGAAAAGTGTAGCAGAATGGTTAAGACGTTTGGCTCCAGACTGAAAGGTCCGAAGTTCGATCACCACCTTAGCCACAATGACATTACATTGTTTCCTTGAGCAAGGACCTTAGGCTATAGCTCCGCCGGCCGAAACGGCCCTTGTACGATCTTACTGAGGACAGTCACGCTAAAGAACTGTAATCCGGTATTGGTAAGAATAGGGCGCGGCTCGGCGAAAAGGCACCCCTTCTCCTAGGATAGACCAGCACCTGCGAAGTGTCCTCCTACCCCCTACGAATGGGTGGCAAGGTACGCCAGAGTCATGCACTCGAAAATGGGGCTCCGATCGAGGTGTGCCAATAGATTGTGCCAGTAGATCAAAACAGTGGTCCACTATTTTGATCCCCATTTTGATTTAAAATGCTTAGATTTTGGCCAATCACAAAAAATCAACACTTATGCTTTTGTCTTTTAAATCATTTAAGCTTCAGAACCAGAAGCCTGGTTATATACCTACGTATGGACTGCAGGCAGAGCAAGAAAGAATGCAATTCTGGAAAAAGTTAACAAATGAATAAGCCGCAAATATGTATACAAAAATTCACGTGAAACATGTTTATGGGTAAACGTTGTTATCTTCCTTTACTTGTACACTTACTTACTCAGCTAGCTCCAAGACTATGTGGTTTATTAAAGATAACGAATCGCAGTTCACAATAAATTTTGCAAGTCTCAAGCAGCAAACCGCAAGCAAGTACGCGAATTTGTCAATTTTTAATTTATTATTCATCCAAAATTTTAAAACTGTTTATCTTTTTAAATTTATCTGAGAACTGAGACACTTTCTATTATTTTCACTTTATTTGCAAGCAGTCAGTTTTTGTCAATGTTTTTTTCGAAGTCTAATTTTTAGCGTAGGTTTGTTTTGCAGAAATCACTGTTGCAGTATAAGTACTATTTGGTTTCTTTGAGATAATAAAATGTATTTTAGAACAGTAAAAGCAACGTTTATCCAATTCAAGGTTATTTTTCTGTGCTTGCTCATCCGGCTAGGTTGGGGAGGCAGGGAAGGGTTGCTCTTTATCGTTGTTTGTGGTTTCATTTTAAAATAGGGATAGGCCAGTTTTAAGAGACCAGTCTTTTAAAGTTCGGTCGGATCGGAAAGATTTCATCCGTTACGTGCAGCACTGCCTCTTCTTTTCTGTTATGTAGTTTTCTAAAAGTAGTGGGAGAAGTTGTTTTAAATTTCGACCCACCATGAAATCAACGTGACGTCAATACTAGGATTCTTAGCGTCGATTTTTATTAACGCCTACTCTGCACATTACAATGTAAAGTTTTAAGAAATTTGAACAGAACTGGTTCTCGTTTGTCACTTTGTTATAAAAGAACTATTTTGATCTCTAGTGTAAAATTTTGCGAGTTTCATATTGTAGCCTTCTTACGACTTATTTTATTTTATTTCTGTCTTTTGTGTATTTGTAGTCCGTCCACTTCAACGATGAACAGCTTAACTACCTTTGGCGCCCTGACCGGAAATAGTTGTGCCAATCCCAGTAATCAGCAGCCGATCCAATCTGTAACCAAATCCATGGATAATTTTCTGAGCGCTGTTCAAAAGATGAAGGAAACGGTGATGATCCCCAGCAAGCTGAAGGATATGAAATATTATGATACGGCCCCCGAAAAGGGATCGGGAGCCCTGGTTCCATTTCATGAGAGCGGAACCAGGACAGCTGATCCGGATCTGATGCTCTGTTTCAAGATGGTGGATGCGGTGAAGAATGATTTGGTCTGCGGTCCAGCTCCTACACCTATGGAGACGCCCCCCACCTCCCGGGGACCCTCTCCTGAGCCAGAAGAGGAGGAACCGGATGAGACCCGTTTTGCGGCCTTTGTCCGGGGTCATATGCAAAATTTTCTGAATGTTATGCACCAGCTGACGGATATGGCCAATCATTTGACCCAGAAGTATCAGGAACAAATGCCCGCTGAAATGAACTAGAAAATCTGAACTTGTTCTTGACTGTCAATTTATACGCACTAGTATTGATCGGCTCGACAACGGTGGATTTTGATCTGTATATAACAGGATTGTGATGGGAGACTTATCCTACTGACTCAAACATATATGGGGAAGTTTATTTGAATTTAATTGACTATTCAAATGTTCTCTGTAACATGCAGTAAATTGAACTAGAAACTTGTATGAAGTGTCGCTTGATTAGACTAGACTCGTTCCAAAGTTAAGATAAAGGTTAAGATGTGCGGAGAATATTCTGAGAATAACACCAGATTGTACCAATGAGGGTTAGCTCGGTGTTAAGCTAACCTCAAGGTTAACTCGGAGTTAACCTGATAATTCTCAATTAATCCCTTGCACCAAATCAGGTTAAGTTAACCGGCCCATGTCAAGATAAAAGTTAGAACCCCCAGAACCCCGATCAGAAAAAAAGGAGGTTCTCAAATTTTTTCATGCGTTTGTATCCAGGACTTTGATTTGTATGTGACTACTTTGCGGATCCTTTCCCGCAACAGACACTTCCGCAGACATGATATGTTTATAATACGTGTATAAGCATCGCAATCATCAAATGTGTAGCATATAACCCGGGTGTACTTGGGGGAGGGTCCTCCTGGCTTTTCTCATAAATTTAGACTAAAATTTGTGTATATGATACATTCAATATGCACAATATGGGTATCAATCGAAAGCAGACGACAAGTCCTAAATCTAAGTCCAGGCACCGCACACACTTTTCGGTATACCCGGACTCCAGGACGCTCAGAACTTCCAGCAAACACTTAAAACTTAACAGTGTAGGATCAAATCTCTTGAAAAAATTTCAGGACCCCATCAAAAATTTGAAACTAAATATATGTAGTTACGGATCAAATCTCTTCGAAAAGTTAAGAACCCCCAAGAACCCCCAGAACCCCCATCAAAAAATAAAACTAAACATAGTTATAGATCAAATCTCTACAAAGAATTAAGAACCCCCAGAACCCCAAGAACCCCCATGAAAATAAAAGCTCCAAGAAAAACAAGTGGTAGATCAGAGCACATCAAAAAGTGACTTTTATCTTGACATGGGCCAGTTAACCTCGAGGTTAACTCCGAACTAACTTGGTCTTTAGAGGCAGAAACTTAATCCTGAGTCCTATCAGGATTAACTGAGGACTAACTCAATTTATACGATTTCTGCTATCGTTTTTCTTTAAAGTTCGTGACGGGCTGTTCAAATTATTGTTTATACTTGTTTCATATTTTTTGGAAAAAGATTTTCGCACTTTAGTTTTGAATGTTCCTCCTGAGATTCGATCCACTACTTCAGTCTTAGCCTTGAGCTCAGACTTAAGGAGATTTAAGACTTAGCTCGGAGGTAACCTTAAGGTTAAATTGGTCGCCAGCTAATCTTGACAAATGATGATTGGATACATTGACTAAAGAAACGAATCTTATTGGTCAAAGATAACCCTGAGCTGAAGCTTAGGGTTTGTTATTCTTGAGAAGACCTATGTTGGTGCAACGGCCTAACTTTAACCCTTAGCTATTGCTTAGCTGCAGAATAGCTAACACCGAGTTAGCTCGGTGTTAAGCTAACACCGAGCTAACTTAGTCCGATTTGGTGCAATCTGGCGTAAGATTTTCTAAACTTTACACAAGAAAGCTGACTGATTTTAAAGTCTTGCCAACAGCTGGATGGGAAGCTTGTCAACCTCAATCACTTCCTGAACTGTAAGAGATTAACTCTAGTGCTGGCTGCATTATGTTAACGAAAGATCTAAAAACACGACAATGTTTGGATCAAGTATCTCTCCCCCCAAATCTTAATTAAATCATCTCGCTTCCAACATTTTATCTGTGGGCCTTTTCGCGGGCGAGTTAAAAGAATAGAGTTAAAATTTTATAACTAGTTTAATTTCTACAAATGAGTTAAAAAGAACTGTTTAACTCTTTTAACCCTGCGCGCGAAATGGATAGTTAATTTTGACTATATATTTTAACTCGTTTAACTCGCTACGCGAAAAGGCCCTTTGTCATAGCTTGAGAATTTTGTTTGGGTGATCCAAAACGATTTTGATTGGGTCGTAAAAAATTTAAAGATCTTTTATAGCAAATCTTTAAAATCTTTAAACATTTTTAAAAAGCTAAAAATGATTGTTTTTCATTGTAGAACCAAGGAGAATAAAACTTGTCTCTGATTTAACGGGAATGTGATGTTTACAGGTGAAGTGAGCCAGGGGAGATTGTTACCTGATCCCTAGAGAATTTGACAATTTCGCAATTATTTTAATCAGTCTTAAAATTTTGCAACTCTACATATGCCATCAATTTATTAGGAATAATCACGAAATATCAATTGAAATTAGGAATCATGGCTCAATCTATAGTTTTAATTTCATCGGCTTGTTTCCTGCCCGCGTAGTCCCTTAATCTTATTCCTGTGTGTGTAGTTGTAGTCAAAAATGAATTGTATAAATTTTGCAATTTTGAGTATTGAGCTTTGCATGAACTGATCCTTGAACCATTAATGGTTCGCAGTTTTTTCGGAAATAATGTTAATTTTTTTCTTTGTAGCAGGTAGCAGTCACATGTAGCGTACTCATTCACAGCAGTTGAAGCTTTTGTTATACTGTATTCAAGTTAGAAATTCTTGACTCCATAACAATAGAATGATGATGATAATCATGGGAAGTGTACGAATGAATGGAAACATGAATGAAAACAAAAATTGTTACTCCAGAAATTGCTGACTTATTTCGAAATGGCATGCTCAGCAACTGAACAAAGACTTAGCTTAGTAAAATAATCGTACAACAAATAACAATAGCCTTAATCAGCAGTTTCATTTTCTGTGAACATAAAAATCGTCATATATATACTGCGTTCTATAACTGGGACGTAGTGTTTAAAGCAGAGTGTCGTAAACACACCGAAAAGTTTTAATAGAGCGCTTCCATTATCGGAAATAAAGATGTTAGACTTGCAGTGGATTGCACCAAATAAGGTTAACTCGGTGTAACTTAACCTCAAGGTTAACACGGCGTTAACCTGTTAACTCTCACCTAATCCGTTGCACCAAATTAGGGTAAGCTACCCCAATTAAGTTAGTCTTCAGCATGCAAAATTTAACTCTAATTGCCAGCAGGATTAACTGAGGACTAATCTTAATCTATATTTATAGCATTTCTGCCTTCATTTATCAGAAAACGTCGTTGTGGATTATTCAAGCAGGCATTTAAGGATATTTCAGTTTTTTGGAAAAAAGTTTTCACAGTTATCTTTCATATCTGACATCTGCGATTTGATCCAGTACTAAATGATAACCTTGAGCTCACAGTTAAGAGGAAGAAAGTCTTAGCTCGGAGTTATCCTCAAGTAGTCTTCAGCTAATGTTGAACGATGATGATTGGATACTTTGATTGAGAAACAAATCTGATTCGGTAATTCTAACTCTGAGCTGAAGCATAGAGTGTTATTTTTGTTTTTTTTTAATTTTCCGAAAATGGCCAAAGTTTTAAAGTGTTAAAGGAAATATAAAAAGGGGACCTGCTCCCAAAATTTGGGGGTAATCCAATCCAAACCAAACCCAAATCCCACTTACATCTACGCCCCCCTGGCTCACCAAAAATGGGCGGCACATGTTTTTAAAATATAGCTAAATTTTACGTTTTTTGTGCAAAGAATCCCAAAAATTGCTAAAAAAGGACTAACTTTAGGTGCTTTTAACCTAAAATAGCGAAAATTGTTTTAAAAATCCCACGAAGCCTAAAAAGTTTGAAGATTTATGATAAACATGGTAAAATTAGCAATTTTTTGGGCTATGGGGGAGGTCGGAATTCATGGAAGAATCTTCAGTGGCAGATCCAGGGGAGGGGTCATCGAGCCCCACGCCCCTCCCATAGTTTCACCGGAAATTTAGATTGATGGAGGGTAAACTCTGGAAATTTGGTTGTCGACCCCTGAAATGTGATGGGGGCTTAGCCATGGTATGATAAAAACCGACCCGCCACCTGGGTCATGAGCTCCAAAACATAGTAGCAGAAAGCACGACTCTTTCCAAACCTACGTATGGAAAGATCAAGTCATTTAGTTCACTCCTGCTCATTTTTTGACAATTTTGAAAATGGCACCTACTTTTTGGTCCAACCATCCGAATATTTAACAAAACTTTGGACCGATGTTACGTTTGACTGGGTTGGGCTAGAAAAGTTTTGCAGATATCTGAAATGATGGCAACTCTTCCTCTTTGCACACTGTAAGATTTAGAGCAGGCTTTCTCCAACTCCAAACCTTTACTAAAGAGACAACAAGCAACTGGCGAAATTCACAACAAATGCTCTGTTTATATAGCGCTCAACAAAAGTAATATGCAAATGAGCTTTGGGTGTTTGATTGTAGTAGAGCTCATATGCATATTTACATAAACAGACTGTGAACAAACACTACATCACTCCTCCCTCAATGAGCCAAGAGTTCCGAAATGTTATGCAGGAAACCGTTCCAGGATCGGTTGACCAAGGTTCGGATAATGCAGCATCTTTGGAGCCAAATGCTGGCTCGTAGATCTTCTGAGACCTGCGTCGTTATTGACCTGTGGAGGACTAGCAGCTGACATAGGCGGAGGCTGGGGATGAGCTGGTGAATTCAGGGGAACGGCGTCTTCGTTATCGATAGACGTTAGATCAGGGTCATCTACTTTGTCATACTCAGGAGCAGCATCCCGGAGATGGTCCACATGGCGTCTCCATCCGAGCTGACCCACCCGTACAACGTACGAAACCGGACTGGAGATATCAATGATGATACCTCGTGCCCATGTTTCGGTACCTGGACGGTGATCTAAGACCCAGACCTCCTGACCCAGGCGGAACTTGCGATCCTTCGCATGTCTGTCATGATCCAACTTCTGTCGACGTTGGCGTTTCTGAATTTGTTTCCGTACATCCGGACGTAGTGCATCCAAGGATGTGAGCATTTCACGACCAAACATCAGCTTTGAAGGAGACTCCAACGTCGTAAAATAAGGTGTCTGACGGTATGTAGGAAATGAGCCAGCCGCAGCTTCACGCTGACCCGTTCTCCCTTCGAAGCTTCCAAGGCATTGTAGAAAGTTTCCACAAACCTTTCGGCGAGACCATTTGACCTCGGGTGATATGGCGCCACCAGAATATGTTCCATCTCATTCTTCATCAAGAATTCTCGGAACGTCGCAGCAGTAAACTGAGCCCATTGTCCGAAACGACTTGGGTCGGATTACCGAAACGCGGAAAAATGGTGCTGACTTCATCAACCAAATGGTCTGCGGTAGTCGACTTCATTTGGATTACTTCCGGGTATTTGCTGTACGCATCTACCACGAGAAGCCACATGGATCCTTGAGATGGCCCTGCAAAATACATGTGAATTCTTTCCCATGGTCCTGTGGGAACTTCCATTGGATGCAAACTCGCTTCCGGAGGCAAGTTTCTTTGCAGTTGGCACGAAGTACGTCGATGGACGGTGTCTTCCACATCGCTGTCGATACCCGGCCACCAAACATATGACCACGCCAAAGCCTTCATCTTCACCACACCTGGATGACCCAGATGTAGACTCTGCAAAACAGCTTTGCGCTTTAGCAGGAATAATCACCTGACTACCTCGGACTTGCATCCGCCTTGTACAGATAATTCAGCACGACATCGGCTGAATGCTTCAAACTCCGACCCAACCTTCGCTGGCCATCCGGTTTGAACCCATCCAAGGAGTCGCTTATGAATCACATCGCGCTGTGTTTCCCTGGCCACGGCTTCGGCGTTTAGGAAGGTAGCGTCGCATTGCTCTTCAACACGAGCTACCAACCCAGCTTCCTCGTCCGCTTTTGTATCATCTGCGTCATATTCTGCTTGAATCGGCAACCTGGAAAGAGTGTCTGCATTGCCATGCAGGTCAGTCTTCCGAAACTGAATGTCGTAGTCAGTGACAAGAGTGAACTTGTGCCCAAGGAAAAATTGCCGGAATTTCGGCAACCTGGAAAGAGTGTCTGCATTGCCATGCAGATCAGTTGTGAAGATAGCGCGCACTAAAGATAGACATTTCGTGAAGTTAGCACGCATTCCTAAATTATGGAATTATTTGGGAAAGGTTCAGTTTGACAAACGCTCAGCGTTTTGGTGACTCTTGTCTGAAATTGTCGGTACTTTAGCTAATTTGTCAATTGGGTCACGCTTGAGAAGTTCAGTTGGTTTTGAGTAGAGTTGTAAGTCGGTTGGGGGT
>JASAND010028966.1:0-19101 GCA_030248195.1 Trissonchulus latispiculum | reverse complement strand
GCTAAACGTCAACTTCACGCTAAGCATCGGAAAAATAAAACACGACAACACTAACAGTGCAAAATAACACAACAGTCGCCACGCACTGCAGAAAACATACATAAAGTCTAAAGTTGAGCCGGTTATGGTTAACTTAACAAATCACAATTCGCATCCGCAATCATGGAACACTGCTGAAGTGTATATAAATCTAGAAAGGGAAGCAACTCACAATGCATAAACAGTAATCGCTAGGAAGAAATTGATAGCAATAGCAAGAGTACACAATGATAAGAGTGTGACCGTGACGACTCTAAGTAACTTAAGCTCCTCTGCGCATACCCAACTCCCATGCAATTGCAAGTACCAATCGACCCCACTCATATCGTACCCAGTTAAACCGCATATTTACCAGTGGAAGAAACTTGAAAACACAACGACCGCGTTCGCCTAAAATATGCCTGTTTGTTTCCAAAGCTAAGCACAATTGTGGAATTCTATGTCATAGGCAAGCAAATGCTGGAGGTTGGGGAAGGGGGTCATTTAGCGTGCAGATAATGGCTCAGCAGCTGGCAACAGAGACAGCACTTTTATCACATTACCGGTTATAACCAAAAACGAACTATAAGCTGCCAGGCTTCTCGAGAAACACAATCATCAGAGTAAATGAGTCCTAAAAACGAACAGAGCAGAAACTCCTCATTTCATAACCAAAAAATGGAAACGAAATGTCACCTCTATTTACGTCAAGACTACAGTTAAATAAATACAAACGTCGGCATAAAAAATCCCTGCAAATATGGTCAAAAACTAAAATTAAGAATTCAAAAGCAAAGTTCTCCACTTTTGTGGTTGTTATCAATTCTGAGACAACCAAGCAATAACCAGAGATGTCTAAACAAAACAAGACGTGCTTCACGTCAGCCAGTCGGCCAAAGTTAAAACAAGCTTAAAAAAATTCGAAAAACAGAAAATGTAGAAAAACTAAATCTAAATTTTGAATGGTTTGTCGTTGAAGAAGGCAACTTCAAATTAGTTCGAATATTTTCCCACCGCCAACCAAGATACATACCAAATTCTACCCCATCCAATGAAGAAAGCAAAAACGCTCAACTCAAGTCAACAGCACTGAGCTGTGCAAAAAATACTACATCAGTGAAATAAATCTACAGATAACAAGATAACGTCAGGGTTAAATCACCGCGACACAAGTTGACTAGTGATTAGCTGGGTTGTTAGTAGTGGCAGAAAAACAATTATATAGTCCACCTTGCCAAAAAAGCTTCGAATAGAACAGCAACAACAAATAAGATCAAACAAGTACAAAATGACAACGAAGTACCAAATCTTTAAGGGTTCCTGTGCTTTTGGCTTCATTTGAAAAACACATCTTGTGATTTCCAATAGTTAATGTATTGTGATACATTATCGTGATCATTAAATCGCGATTTTAGAATGTGATGGGCGACTTCAATTTAAAGAATTTAAAAAGCTCTATGGCAAAAGACAAAAGCACAACACTGAGCGCGGGTTATTATTCGGCTTCATGTACGTTGTCGAATTGAAACCTACAGCAAATTAATCAATATGATAAAAATGCAATTATGTAAACAACACAAACCTAGTTAATAAATAACTGTAAACAGCGAGTCCAACAATAAACAGATCCAACACTCAAACAAAAATGAAACGAGTATTTAAGTAGAAGTACGAAAACACGTACAAATATTACAATTACAATTAGAGCAGAAATTTCGAAACAAAAGTTCGAATTTAAACTAAAATAATATGGTACCTAAAACACTGACATCACACAAATCTCAATCTCATACTTTCTTCTTATTTTTATTATGAAAATGTTTCTGTTTCGGCTTTTTATTTCCCCCACTTGTCGAGTCAATTGTCACATCCGTCGGACTGCTAGGACTACTGTCAACAGGAGGTGGTATCGCTTCCAGCTGCTGCGCTGAGGCGCTGCCCACATCCATCGGGGGCGGAGCACCCAGCGCAGAGGAGGATTTAGGCTGGACTAGGCTTGAGACCAGGTGGCCTAGGCCGGCCAGTCGCTCGAATGGCCAGCTCAGAATGGCCCAAAAAGTGGCCGGGCTGGGCACTGGCCACTCATATTCGTCCGGCACACGGCCCACACGACCACCCGACTCAAAAAACCAGAAGAGGGGGAACCAGATCTTCGTTCGATCATCGGTTTGAGTGATCACCCGGGCATGATAGGCCAACGAATGATAGTAGAGGAAGAGACGGGAGGAGATGTAGAAGGCCACGAAGACATCAATGGAGTAGTGCTCGTGAGCGGCCAGAATAAAGAAAACGCCGAACAGGTTCATGACCCAGGTGGCTGTGTGCAGGTAGTGCCAGCCGTCAGGTGTATCTGAAAAATAACAAAAATTGAAGAAATTTGAGCCCCACGGATTTTTCCACAGCAACGCTCCGATGGCTCTGCCAACTGGGCTACCGGCCCAACAGTTACATAACGTTAGCAGATAGATACATACAGTAACAATAAGATAAATGCAAACGGCTGAGAGATTCTCTGTATGTAGGCTAGCTTTCATTTTCATTGAGCTGTCAAAAAACTGCATATTTTTGAAAGTTGAAGCATTAGAATCAATGAAGCCAACAAAATAATCACAAAATAATGTCAACTTCGAAATCGGATAACCCATCGGTTGGTAATATTTCAAAAATACAATCGAAACCAGCAGGTAGATAATGACTGACTCACACTCTGTGATGAAATGATTTAGTAGGGTGACAGCCACGGTATGTCCGGAGAACATGTAGTCGCCGCAGGTGCGAACCCCACGAATGGACATGCCCATACCGAACCAGATATGAAGGGCCTGCCACAGTTTGGCCCGGAAATCACCATAGACCTAGAAGAATACAAAAATTAATTATATGTACAAATATGAGATGCGACAGAGACAAAAATAGGACAGCGTTAGCTATAGAATGGACAAAATATTCCCACCAAAATTTATCAACTCTAAAACAGACGATTTCATACGCAGAGTAGTTTAGTTAGATCTCAAGTAAATGCAAGCATCGTGCACCTCTCCAGCTGTCAGCGAGCAACAGCAGTCAGGAACATGGGCGCACCGGGGGGGGGAGGTGGGAAGCCGACCCCCCCGAATTTTTGGGGGAAAAGACAAAAATTAAACTATTTTCTGTGCATAAAACTAAAAAATTCGAAACTTTTTGCGCCTACAGCGCTGTTCTATGTCAGTTTTACAAGTTTCTTACCTGCGGCACTATGTGGCCTCAACTTTTAAATTTTTTGCGACTGCGTTGCTTTTGTAGTCTCTGCGGCACCATTCTATCTCGATTTCTAGAAAGCTTAGCACCAGCCGCGCTATTCTAGCTCGAATTTTTTAATTCGTTGCGCCTGCAGAGCTTTTTATTCAAACCTTTTCAAAAATTCAACTTTTATTAAAACCTTTTAAAGGTTCCTATTACGTATTTGCTTCATGATTTCAAAGATTGTTCAACTTCTGGGGGCTCTGCCCCCAGACCCTCCGAGTAGGCTGCTGGATATTCCTAAATTTCGTCACTTGTGCTGCAGCAATACGGAACTGTGGTAATTTGTTGCCAGCCCCCCCCAGCGCATGCGCGCTTGGCAAAAGCAACCAAATTGTTCCTTTCGACCCCCCCCCAATCTGAAAGTCCTGGGTGCGCCCCTGCTCAGGAACTACCTACGTCAAAAATACGTTTACATGTATAGACAGATGTGCACAAATTAATCCTATCTGAGAGCAGCACTAGCACTGAGTTACGAACCCTACTACCACACCACATCAATACCCATGGAATCATGCACAGTAGCAGCGATATCAGAGCCAGAAGGAATATGCCCAGATATTCGGTGTGTGCGCATTAAAAGAAAGGTACGTGCGGCAGCACCATCAGACAAACACAGAAGAAGGAGGGAACTGCAAGAAACTAGAGTTAACTAAAAAATTTGATCAACGAACATGTTATGCAACCTGGGGTTAGTTCAATTATGACGTTAATGAATATCGGGCCGGCAAGCTTACTTGGACCATTGGAGGAATATTAATGTTTAAAGATCCACGAAGGATACAAGAAGGCATTAGTCAGGCGTTTTTCATCATTTCTATATGAAAATTTGGCCTTACGAGCGAATTTTGCAGGATAGAATTTGGAACCAAAGGGGCACCCATTGGTTCGAGGGGGGATGAGATATATTTGGGAGAGGTCGGTCGTTTATGCCCCCCCAGAATAAGCCCAGGGCGGCGCACCTCGACTCAGGCGTTTTTCACTATCTTTAAAACTTTGTATACAATGAGAATTTGTTCGAAAACAGTAAGATTTTACATCACCTCTGTCTTTTACTACAAGCTCAGTTGTTTGTTGAATAAGTCATTAACTTGACTTGTTTATGTATATAGTAAAGTCTTCCTCTACTTCTATTTATCAAAAGAAGGAACACACAGGCCAAACAAAAGAAAGCTACATTCTGGATCATACAGGTGAAGACGAAAGAAATATTATCTAAGTGGAAATTGACAACAAATGAAAACAACAAGACAGGGTATTTATCGGGATTGAGGGGGAGGCGTCCCGGCCCGCCCCTGACTCGGAGGATCTCGGGGAAAGATTAGTAATTTTTGGCATATTCTGCCCGAAAAAACACAGAAGCTTTCAAAAATTCCCGGATTTAGGTTAAAAATAGACATGTTTACAAGCATCTCCGGCAACACCGGAAAATTGAAAATGATCTAGCGTTGGCAAAAATTTAGGCACTCAAAGCAACAGATTTCGAGAGGAAGGTAATTTCGGGGGACTGTTGAAAATACCCTGAAACAACTGAAAGGGGACGAAACAGAGAACTAAAAATAAATTCAGTGGCACACTATACGTAGCTGTACGACCAAAAAATGTGTGTACAGATTATAACCGTTTATAGCAGATTAACTTTTGGAACAACCTCAACAATGTATACATTTTTTAAAATCGGCAGGAGCTCGAAATTTCGAAAACCCCGAATTCCGGGTTTCATTCACGGATAATATAAAATTTTTAGTATTTCGCCCAATTTTTATCGCAATCAATATTTTGCTTCCACGATCGAGTATAGCTGGTCCGGCTGCTTACAAGTTTTTCAGGAAAATGCACCCAATTCTGGCAATCCGGGTTTTCAAAATTTTCTCTAATACCAACAAGATGGGAATCTTTCAAAACTCTTAACGAGCTGAATGACTTTTGTAATAGATCGAACGCTTGAAAATGTACTCAATTCCACGAATTTGTAAAAACCGGATTTTCTGGATTTTAAAAATTTTCTGCAATATATACCCCATAATATGGGTATCATTTTAAAGCTCTTGCAGCTGAACAAATCTTATAACAGAACCATTGTCTAAGAATGCACCACATTACTGGAATTCAAGAATTCCGCACATAACTCTAGCTTGGAGGTTTTTCGTGAATTCTGGGAAATTGGTGCATTTTTAAACATTAGTTCTATAATAAGATTTGTTCAGCTCATAGGAGCATTCAAATGATACCCATAATGTGGGGTGTAGGACAAATGTTTTTAGCTAAATCCGGAAATTTTGAAAACCCGGAATTGCGGACGTTGGGTGCATTTTTGTGAAAAGCTTGTAAGAGCAAACATGTGCAACCGGAAAAGCTCGATTCGATCGTGGAAACAAAATTTTGGCAATGAAAATTGGGCGAAAAACCAAAAGTTTCCGATTTTCCGTGAATGAAACCAGGAATTCAGGAGTTTCTCCAAAAGTTTTTATTTGCAATAAATAGTCTAAGTTGTACACACATTGTCTGTTCGTACCATGGACAAACAAAATCTGAAGAAGATGAAATGTGAAATACAAAAAGGAGAACCAACAACACAATCAGCTCTAGATCTCAAACCATTCCAACAAATCCAAGCCCCCCACAGTAGCACTAGGAAAACCTTTGACGTGGTCGTAGCACTGATATTCCACAGGGAAGAATGGTTCGTCAGATTGTCAGCAAAACTAGCCATGACAGTTTCATTATGCGACATCACCGGAAGTGGATTTTGTGCAGAAGAAGAGGGCAGTGTTGTGCTATTCGAAGAAGCTGACGACGAGGAATACGAAGACGACGAAGGCGACATGAAAAAGGGATCAAGAAATCCCACCTTTCCAGCACACTCCAGATGAACGCCGGGAACGGACAGGGATGTGATCAGCATCGTGATACAGCGGAGCAGAAACACCGTCCCCGTCAGACTGAACATCCGACGCAGAAGGATCATTCTGAAAACAAACAACCGAAAAAAAATAACGGAAAAAGTGCAAAATAATGACGGCACAAGCAAACTGAAACGTGTTTCTGCTATTCTGCTATCATAAAATATCAAGAAAATGAGATAAACGCGGGTTGGCAGACGGATCCACAAAGGATACAAGCATAAAGAAATAATGAAAAACGCCTGCCTGCAGTCACTAAGGCAAAGTTGTAGCGTCTAGACGCGGAAGTGAAAGACATTGCAGACTTCCATGTGAATAAACTAATTTGCATAAGTAATTTGCATATTATTGTGTAACTGTGGGCCTATATAAAGCCCGAACTTTTGCTTGTCAGTCAGAGTGCTTGTTCTCCAATAAAGTTTCTTTTACCGACTTGTCTTGCCTTTAACAAGCACTACAAAAGTCTTAGTCCGAACAGGAGAGAGCCAACGGGCGCTGTTGGCTCTATCCTGTTGGCTGTTTGTTCACTCCTGTTCCGACAAAGGCGTTGCCTTCGTGACTGCAGCGAAACGTTTTTTATTATTTCTTTATGCTATAATAAAATGCCTATGTTTTGGATTAAATCTTGTTACAGCAACAACAAATCAAAGGCAAAATTTTAAACTTTTCATTAATAGATCCAGAAGCGCTTCAAGCCCAACCCTTAAGGGGGGGGCACTAAAGGTTTGCCCCGACTTTGTCCGATTGGCCTACGTTTTGGCGAGGATATAGAGCCTGGATGTGGTCAAAAAATATCGGGTACTGAGATCTTAGCTGCTTCCAGCCATGTGCAGCCGTCGCGTTTATGTGCGCGACCCCCCAAATTCGCAACTACCAACATAATTAATTAACAATTTCTACTGACTGCTAGGCCCAAGCTTCAAAGTTGCCATTCGCCAATATGATTTGGCTCATATGTCCCTACCTGCAGAAGATACTAGATGTCTGTATCTTATCTGTATCTAGGGAAATTACTCTTCAAAGTTGAAGTTTCGGCAAAAATTTAAAAATTTTTGGCTAACGAAAGGAAAATTTTATTACTGGTGTGAGCTATAAAGCTGTAGTTTGGCATAATAGGAGGCCCTACAGGAGTACTCATTTGTGCCAAATGGCAAGAACTTCTGCCGCGTGAAAAAGTTTTATGCCAACTTTAATCTTCAAAAATTTCCAAAAAAGTCTTTTCTGGGGAATGGCACCCCAGAATCGAAAAAATCCATTTTTTTTGAGATATCTGAACTCAGCGTAGTCGAAAACACCCCCACAAAAGATTTCAGCTCGATTAATGAAGGTTTGCTACTTAGATTTTTTCACGCGGCAGAATTTTTTGCCATTTGGCACAAATGAGTACTCCTATAGGGCCTCCTTTTATGCCAAATTACAGCCTTATAGCTAGCACCAGTAATAAAATTTTCCTTTCGTTAGCCAAAATTTTTTCAATTTTTACCGAAACTTCAACTTTGAAGAGTAATTCCCTTAGATGCAGATAAGATACAGACATCTAGTAATTTTCTGCAGGTGGGTACATATGTGCCAAATCATATTGGCGAATGGCATCTTTGAAGATTGGGCCTATCAGTCAACAGAAATTTTTAATTATGTTGGTAGTTGCGAAAAATGGGGGGCCGGGCACATAAACGCGACGGCTGCACATGGCTGGAATGCGGCTAAGTTCTCAGTACCCGATATTTTTTGACCACACCCATGCTCTATATCTTCGCCAAAAAGTAGGCCAATTGGATAAAAACGGGGCAAGTAGCCCCCCTTAAGGGGGGAGGGGGCGACTAAACTTTTGCCCCGACTTTGTCCGATTGGCCTACTTTTTGGCGAAGTTATAGAGCATGGGTGTGGTCAAGAAAATACTTGGTCGTTGGTTCTTAGCTGCCTACCAGCCATACGCAGCCGTCGGGTTTATGTGCCCGACCCCCCTTTTTGACAACTACCAACATAATTGATTAAAAATTTCTGCTGGCTGCATGACCCTAGCTCCAAGGTTGCCATTTGCCAATATGATTTGGCACATGTGCCCCTATCTGCAGAAAAATACTAGACGTCTCTATCTTATCTGCATCTAAGGGAATTACTCTTCAAAGCTGAAGTTTCGTCAAAAATTTTAAAACTTTTGTCTAACGAAAGGAATATTTTTTTACTGGTGCGAGATATAAGGCTGTAATTTGGCACAAAAGGAGGCCCTATAGGAGTCCTCATTTGTGCCAAATGGCAAGAAATTCTGCAGCGTGAAAAAATTTCAATGCCAGCTTTAAGCTTCAAAAATTGCCAAAATCGCCTTTTTTGGGCAATGGTACTCCAGAAATCGAAAAATTCAAATTTTCCGAAATTAAAATTTTTTGAAATATTTGAACTCGGCGTGGTCGAAAACACACCCACAAACGATTTCAGCTCGATTAGTGAAGGTTTGAGACTTCTATGGCTGCAGAAAGCCTCTACACAGGATCCGACAGACTGAAAATGGCGGTTTCGGCAATTTTTGAAGATTAAAGTCAACATAAAAATTTTTCACGCGGCAGAATTTCTTGCCATTTTTCACAAATGAGTATTCCTATAGGGCCTCCTTTTATGCCAAATTACAGCCTTATAGCTCGTACCAGTAATAAAATATTCCTTTCGTTAGACAAAAATTTTAAAATTTTTGACGAAACTTCAACTTTGAAGAGTAATTCCCTTAGATGCAGATAAGATACAGACATCTAGTATTTTTCTGCGGATAGGGGCACATGTGCCAAATCAAACTGGTGAATGGCAACCTTGCAGCTAGGGGTTTGCAGCCAGCAGAAATTTTTAATTAATTATGTTGGTAGTTGTGAAAAAGTGGGGGTCGGGCACATAAACGCGACGGCTGCACATGACTGGAAGGCAGCTAAGATCTGAGTACCCGGTATTTTCTTGACCTCACCCATGCTCTAAATCTTCGCCAAAAATTAGGCCAATCGGACAAATTCGGGGCACCCCCAGTTTAGTCGCCCCCCCCCCTTAAGCCAACTAAAAACTTTTAAATGTTTAGTACGAAATCGTCACCTTTACGCAGCGCAGTAGCAATTAGCATTACAGCTTTAAAAACCACGTTAAACCCCAAACAAAAAAGTAAAAGCATACCGATGACTGTGGAATAAAATGACCAAAGTCCAAACGAAACCCATCGTGCAGGCAATAAGCTCGCAGACTTGAAAGGCCCACGGAATTCGAGGTACATTGTCCAGAAACAAATCCGGCAGCGGAGGATAAGTCTCCATATCGGGTACCCTAGAAACAGGTTTTAACTCCTGCAAATCAAAAGGTTCACTTAATACCCTGGAAATTTCGACTAAATAGTCCAAAATATCAATCTTTAGCGTTTGGATCTGATAACGCTAACAAGACGCAGCTCAAAGCTTCATTAAATGCAAACAAATTTAAATAAATGAGAAAGAAGAAGATGTCATGTACCACCGAAGTTCCGAACGAACATCAGAAACGAAGGTCAGAAAGTCACGTACCATAGGTTTTGTTTAAAACATTTCAAAAACCTGTCGGAGAGTAGGCCTGTTAGCTACGCTCATGTATGACATCTACAACCACAAACTGTAAATGGAACAGTTGGTGTAAAAATCCGAGGCCAGAAATGTCGGATTCACAATCAAACCAATTTAATTCTCTTTCAAGGGTATGGTAATTACCATGACACAGGGTATATTTTACAGTGCCCCGGAAATTCACTTCTCCAAAAATTTTAGGCTTCTCTATTAATGAGGCCTCGCCTACCTTATTTTGAGGGGGGACTCAAATCCTTGCCAAAATAGGAAATTTTCAAAAATTTTCCGGCGTCGATTGAAATTTTGTCGTCAAAACGGCTATTTTTAGCATAAAACCAGGTATTTTTGAGTTTTTTGCGTTTATACCTGCAAAACACGCCAAAAGATAGCAATTTTAGCAAAAATCTTTCCCCCTCCGGGCCCGGGGGTAGGCTCGGAAGCCCCCTCGAAAAAATCCCTAGAATGTACCCTGATGACAGTTGCTGACCAGAACCATGAACCAGACATAATGCAAAGATTGGTGACCTGCTCAAGGAGTGTATAAAGGTTTTGTGGAATCTGAGACTCACGGTGGGCAGATGGAACCACAAATACACGGGCACTAATCACAACCACTCCCTTCCAAGGGCAAAGTCTAACCCTCCCGCGCAACAACGGGCAACAGGAGACGTACCGTTCATGCACAATGACCATGACAAAAGCCGTAACCAGGAGGGACATCAGACAGTAGAGAAAGGCCAGAAGAGTTTTATAGAAGCTTTTTGAGGGAGTATCCGGTGACTCCACCAGATGTCTGATATCATGAGCATGCTGTGGCGGCTGACCCAGATGATGATGCAGGGGACTGGAGTACTGGCTTCCAGGCGAGGATAGGGAGATACCACGGTTTCTGAAAGACATATATACGTACGTATGTATGAATAAAAATTAGGCAAGCTTAACTTTTTCGGAGTGTGCAAAGAATATGGTATTAAACAATATCCTTCAGTGACACACAACCAATAAAATGTCAACACTTAGGAAGTCAGAATAAAATACACGCATCTGAAGTGGCCTATCTTCAGGCGATTTTCATGAGAGCTTTGAGGGTCCAGCCCACCAGTCCAAAATGGGAGCCACACTTTAAAAATGTTTTCCTAAGTTTTAGGGTGTTTTTGTGTAAAAGCTGCCAGAAATTACTGAAAAATAATTATTCTAAGCATTGTTTAGCTGAACTAAACATCGAAAATTTCTAAAAAAAATAAGGCGAAGCCGGAAATTGAAGAAATAAGGACAAAACTGAAAAAATTGACAATTTTTTGAGTAATTTAATGTCGGAATTTATGGGGGGCTCTCGAATGGGAGGGGGAGATCGGTATTTGTGGGCCCACACCCACCCTCCACAAAAAATAGACCAGCGTAAATATAATACCTTATTTTCTGTGATCCCTCATGAGCCATGCCTTCATCGTCGTCAGACAATGGCGGTCTAGCAGAAGACGACGCCGCTGCCGATGAACCTGTTTGACCCCTGAAATTAGTCAGATCCGAATCCTGTCGAGCGGGAAGGGAGACGGACGCGGCGCTAGAAGGTAGGTTTGCATTTGATTCTCTGTTGAGGGCAGCCGGAGGTGAGAAAGAGCCACTGAATGGCTGAGCAGAAGATGCGCTGTTTGGATTAAAGTTAGAAGAACTGGTAGCTGGCGGCTGGCCATCCGACCGGCCCGAAGTTGTGGTAGAGGACGGCGGTTTCAGTCGCTTCAGCTGCTGAATTTGATACCATAGGCGCTTAACGTCGCCCAGCTTCGTCAAAGCCAGCGGAGGCGTCCTAAAAAATCAGAACTCCAAATTAATAAAGCCTGACATATAAAACAGACATTATATATTTTAGGAATTCTACTGGACGGTCTACTACATTTCTCAAATTTTAGAAAACCAAACACTCCTTTTTCAAGCCAATTTCAAACGATTTTTGCAGAGCGGAAGCCATTTTGGGCTATATAAAGAATGTTAACATGTGAGAGAACGAAGGGGTGCCTGGTGAGAAGCCCGACAATTCAGCTAGTCGCAAGTCACGAGACACCTACTTATATATCTTAATGACCATCAACCACCAATTTCAAGTCACATAATAGGGCTATTGGAAAAAACTGGAATGGAAAGAAAAGCCAGCCCTGAGAGAAGCAATACACGATATTTAATAAACTCACAAAAGGAAAAAGAAAGTGGAAGTCATTGATTCAATACTAGTACATACAACCGTATATATACGTACGTACCGCAAATCACGCTCTTCAAGCAGCAGAAGGGCAAAGCCATCAATTTTATGCTCCTTGGAAAAGAGATCAGCGTAGTCAGAAAAGTCAATCTCCCTCAACCAAAGTGCCACATCATCGCACGTCCACTCACCAATCCATTGCTGGGAACTGGCATTTGGAAAGATTGCAGTTAAACTTTCGCCGTTCATTGCAGTTCCATCTAAAGTGCAAAAACTTGTGATGGGCACTGGATATTCGGAATCTGATTGGAAAAAATATCCGAATATGTTTATTTTAAAATATATACCCGTTTAATGAAATAAAGAACAACGTCTGTCCGCAGTCACTAAGGCGAAGCCTTTGTCCGAAACAGGAGAGAGCCAATAGACGCTGTGAGCACTTTCACCCCGCGATAACTATATAATTTCTGGAGCTACAGCCTGATTGTCCAACACGGACAGCCAGCTCGGCTGTATTTGTGCTGCACCTAGCCCGAAAAGGTTTTATGAGAGCTAGTTATGGGCACTGGATATCCGGATAATTTTTATATCGGGATAATATCCGATTTGAGAAAAATATCCGGATATCCGTGTACTTTCAGATAAAGTAATGAAAAACTAGCAATTTTTGGTAAAAATTTCGAAAAATTAAAAATATTTTTCAAAACTTTCACTAAAAATAGATTTGAAACCACGTTTTGCGGCTAGGCTAGGCTGTATGATAAAAATTTACAGCGTACCGAAAAATTGAAAAAATGCGAAACTGCAAAACGAAAACTTTTCTAGACCTTGAGTTTGAAATATGGGGATAACCGGATATCCGTTAACGCAAAATAGGCGGATATCCGGATAAGAAAAAATATCCGGTGCCCATCACAATGAGGTGCTATGCACAGAGAGAACTGCGTTTTACTTTACTATTTGACTTTACATTTCAGACAAATTAGCGAATCTTTGACCAAAATGTCATAGCTATAAGCTGCTAAAGATGGTTATTTATAGCAAATAAAAGGTAATATATATATACACAATTATAAACCACGACACTCTGGGTTAGTTCAGGCATGTTTTAGCACAAATTTGTCAATTTTTAAGCCCTATTTTCGCATACGAAAACTATTGACAGAAGCTTTTGAGTACATTTAATGTTCTGTACATCGAAAAAGGAACATTTTTAGCTAAACATTTTGGGTATATACAGTTTAGGGGGGTCCTCCCCCCAAATTTCGAATGTTGGTGGCGTCCCCCGAGCCAAATTTGGATCTTCTACTCCCCCTCAACCCAAACAGGTGGTACACCTATGCTCTCCCCCAACCACTGACCAATCCAGGGGAGGGGCCCCGGGATTGCGGGCCCTCCCCTCTCTTTAGAAAAATTTTTCATATGTTTATGCATTTTCAGAGAGTTTGAAGCAGATTTTTTACAATTTTTCAGTTTTTAAAAAATTTCTACTGTGGCTCATTTAGAATTCACTTCTGTATAACGTTATTACGCGTTGCTGTTTCTTAAAGTGTGTTATTTTTTGTTTCCTTCGTTCTTTAATAAGTAATCGTACTCAACGATTTATTTTGTGACTAGGGATGCACCGGGGCCTGATGGTAGTCAGGTCCCGGCCCCGACCCTAGTGGTCAGGCCCCGGGACCGACCGGGGCCAAAAATTAGCAAAATTTCGTAAATTTCTGACAATTTTTTGACCAAAATTTTGAATTTTCGAAAGTCAAAAAGTGAGAAAGATACAGTCAAAACGGCTACCAGTCCACGGATCCACGAAAGTCAAAAAGTATTATACATAAATCCTTTGTTTTTCCACCGATATGAATGAAAACAACGATATATAGTAACGTTTTTGTATCAAAAATTATTGCAAAATTTAAATTTTCCAGAAAATTTTTCAAGATTTTTAATTTGGACCCCCAATTTCCAGGCCCTTTTTGTTTCTCTTTTATTATGAATTCAAATATATCAAACAACTTTTATATAAACATGATTTTAATTTGTTACGTAAATTAAGATATGTGTTCAGATATATAGATGACATTACTATT
The DNA here is from genome assembly GCA_030248195.1 of Trissonchulus latispiculum. Lineage (NCBI taxonomy): Eukaryota > Metazoa > Nematoda > Enoplea > Enoplida > Ironidae > Trissonchulus > Trissonchulus latispiculum. The sequence continues at coordinate 5,054 of JASAND010028966.1, read as the reverse complement.
ATAAATGATGGAGGAATATTCAACGAACTATACTTATCTATTTATCCTCTTGCATTAACGTTAAATAAAGAAAATACTCATAGTAATGAAGCATGCGTATTAGATATAAATGTGATGATTAATAATAATAAATTTGAGTGTGCATTATATGATAAAACAGATGATTTTAATTTTATTGTTGTTAAATTTCCTGATATAAGTGGTACCTTTTCTGCAAATGTAGCTTATAGAATTTATATTAATGAATTACATAGATATTTAGTAATATGTACTAATTTGGATAACTTTATTAATCGCATGTGCAAACTAGTAAAATTACTTATTAGCAAGCACTATTCGAAAAGAAAGCTTAAGTATCATTTTATTAAAGAGTATAATAAATTATCAAAAATAAATGATATTGTAATTAATTGCACTAGTCACGATATTTGGTACGTCGTTGCTCAACGTTTGCACTGAATGGTATGCATAACCTCACGAATGCTTGGAGTTGATCGCTTGGGGACGAAACGACTTTTATCAAAAAATTATTTCACACTTTTTAATTTTGTTATTAAAACAACCTGATTGTAAGCCCCTGATGAGTCCCACAATCAGGCCAGTCGGGCATAACACGGCGATCCGTACGTGACTACTCACCTTTTATTTAACAGACTTGTTCTTTTTGTATATATATACGTATGCATTTATATTTTTGTTTATTATTTTTTGTTTATTAATATATATTGCTTAACTTTATTTTTATTCTATTTTTTAGTTGCGTAATTTATTTCGGTTTGTTCGGATATGTCGGAATCTAAAATGGAGCTCGGTGGAGGTAGTGAAGATTATGAAACTGCTGACAATGAAACTAACAGTGGCTCGGAGCATACTGTTTATGAGACGGAAGTCCGTCGAAGTACGTATGCTTATATATTATTATTTTTGCTTTATTTATTTTGTTTGGCTTGTTTTCTCTTTGTATCAAAAATTACTGCAAAATTTAAATTTTCCAGAAAATTTTTCAAGATTTTTAATTTGGACCCCCAATTTCCAGGCCCCGGCCCAAGTAGTTGCGGCCCCGGCCGGTAATGGTGGCCCCGGTCGGTAGTGGTGGCCCCGGTGCATCTCTATTTATGATTACCTTATACAATGGGCAATTACAAATTTTATTTTGTGTTTATAAAGTATGTTGTGTATATTGGGTACAGTTTGGGTACAGTTTTTTGAAAATTTCCGATTTTTGAGACCCCCCCAAGCCAGATTTGGACTTTTTACTCCCTCCCAAACCTAAACAGGTGGTACACCTATGCACTAGCGTAGCCTGAAAAAAATTTCGGGGGGGGGGCAAGCCAAAATTTTTCAAACATAACTATGGCGGTTCAAAAGGAAACCGCAAGCATTACGTTAGCTTATTTTTCGGGCTTTAGATTAGTAAATTTTAACAGATTTAACAGAAAATAAAAATGTCTCCTTTGAATGATTTGTGCAACTGACACCAGTTGGCGGGTCTGGGCGGCGGAGCCCCCAAATAGTCTGAAGAATTGTTATATTACCTATTATTTTAATTATTGGTTACCTGAAATGAATTTTTCTGAGCACATTTTTGTCCTGTAACATAATCAGAAGTAGTTTGGTTTAATTAGCAGAAAGCCAATTCGAAAATAATATCTGAAGGGAAGTGAATGGATGAACAAGTGCTAACTTGTATAACGCTACACGGGATATATATACTCGAAGATTTTTCTTTTTTCCAGAAACAAAAGTGTGTGTGTGTATATATATATATGCTTACGCGTTTTTGAATAAAAACCCTACGCGGCATGTATAGTCAGAGGGGGGAACACATGGTCGCCTACTCCCCAACCATAGCAGTTGCAGCTGCCTAGTATAGCCCATTAGAAAGAGGAAGTCTAGAAGTATACCCTACAGTACCAGATAAGTTTGATTCTGTACCAAGTACAGTACTTTACCAAAGTTCACCTCCCAAAATTGGCCAAAATGCTAAGGATTTTCGAAAGTTTGCAAGTCTATATCTAACCAACTATCAAACTTTGGCTACTATAAAAATTAGCATGCGGGTATAATTTGACTTGCTCTATCACATGGCAATAGTGGTTTTGCCCAGCGTACACCCAGTAAAAAAATTTGACCATGTTTTTCCCCCACATTGGGTCCACTAGAGCGGGGAAAAAATATGGTGGCCAAATTTTAAAATTTTTGCGTATGCTTCAGGAAGGCGTAACTAATGCTTCTATAGGAAAGAGAATGCTTTAAAACCACTAAAAACCTCAAAATATGCCAACTTTGAGCATTTTTGAAGCTTCTAGCTCGAAAATTTGATTTGCAGCATCAACATGCCAGGTTTCATAAGTTTCTATGGTAAAAATGAAAATTTTGAAAAAACTTAAAAATGATGGAATATTGCAATTTTTAACACAACTATCTTGTTTCTAGTGATATTCTGCATATTATGGCCAGTTCCCAGCAGGTTTCATGCCCAAACAGGTTAGGTACGGCGGATTTAGCCTTTTGACCAAAAAATCGGGTTTTAAGCTTGCTGTGAGGTTAGAAGGGTGCCTATGTAGGTAGTTTTGCACGCTAAAAACAGCTGAAACAATCAATGCTTTTAAACCACTCTAAATGGTTGGTTGGTAGAAATCCGTGCCATGTTTTTTCCCGCACCATGTTTTTTTCTCCGATTTGCGGATAAAAAAAACATGGACAAATCCTGTTACTGCCAAAGCTGAGTGAGGTATAAGAGAAGTTTGAATATACGATTGGATAGGTATTTGCCCACGGTACATAACGGTATACTCAAACCGATCCAAAACCAAGCGAAGAAAAAGTTGGAGGCTTGCTTCCCTATTCATGTTTCCCCCCCCCTGACTATATAAGTGCTATTGTACTTTACTACATTATACTAAACTAAGATCAGGTATATATAACATTTGTTGAAAAGACATGAAATTGAAATGACATTGTAAAATTGACGACGAAGAAAGAATAATTCGCGCCGAAGGCTTATTTTTATCAATTCTCAGACTCAACGCAGTCTACAGGTGCTGTATGCGTCATAAATATTTCCTCATGGCAGATATTTCCAGGGGGCAATCCGAATTCGGGGGGCATGCCATGCCCCACTTCCCTGGCTTACTTCTAGGCCAAAATTTATGGGGGGGGCGATATGGGGGGGGCTCGACGAAGCCCCCCCCCAACTATGGGGGGGGGCTCACCGAAAATGGCGGGGGCGTATTTTTTGACAAATTTTTAGGTTTTTTTGCGTAAAAAATGCTAAAAATCGCTAAAAAATAACTAATTTTGGGTGTTTTTTAAGCTAAAATAGTGGAAATTTACGTGAAAATCCGGCGAAGCCGGAAAAATTTTTGAAAATTTTGGCTAAAAATGGCAAAAAATGGCAATTTTTGGGGTTATGGGGGGGGAGGTCGGAATTTATGGGGGGGGCTTTTTATGGGGGGCTCCTCGAATGGGGGGGGGGGGGGGGCGCCGAAGGGGGGCCCCCCCACCCACCCCCCCCCCCAGTAGAAGTAAGCCAGACTTCCCCCCTCCCTCCCATAGGTGTAACGGGATTTGGGTTGGGAGGGCCCCCTCCCCCGGTATTTTGGGAGGGCCCCCTTTTTAGACCCCCAAACCCCCCCACGACCCCCCCAAACCTCCCCCAAAAACTTTTTCTATTTTTATGCCAAAAATCGCATTTTAAGCCAATGCTAATGCCGAAAAACATGAAATCATTAAGTAATTTTAACATTAGACAGTGTTTTTAAACTCGAAAAGTTGATTGTCAACATGTTTCTAAGCCCAGAATAAGATCAATATTGAGTCTAGAAGTCCATAAAACCGTTATAAACGTGTATTTCTCGCGATAATAAGCACGTTAAGCCAACAATTTGGACTTTTTGAAAACTGCAAAATTTAACCTAAAAATGCCCAAATTTTGGTCTATTATCGCGCCTTCTGCGCGACGGGGGGGGGGGGGGCGGTCGGCGGGGGCCCCCAAAAATTAGGCATTTTTAGGGCAAATTTTGCAAAAATTTTCAAAAAAGTCCAAATTTTTGGCTTAACCTGTTTATTATCGCGAGAAATACACGTTTATAACAGTTTTATGGACTTCTAGGCTCAATATTGACCTTATTCTGGACTCAGAAACATGTTGGCAATCAAGTTTTCAAGTTTAAAAACACTGTCTAATGTTAAAATTACTTAATGATTTCATGTTTTTCGGCATTAGCAATGGCTGAAAATGCGATTTTTGGCATAAAAATAGAAAAAATTTTGGGGGAGGTTTGAGGGGGTCGTGGGGGGTTCACACGAAGCCCATTTCCAGAAAACAATTAGAAAACAAATAATTTTTTCTGATTGTTTTTTAATTGTTTTATACATTAAGAAATTGTTTCTAAATTTTTTCAATTTTTTTCTAAATGATTTCCAATTTAGAAATCAATTAGAAATCAAAATCGATACAAGCTAAACTGGCATGAATGGTTTGCCGCCGCTTCTTTCTTTAGGCAGCTAACTTTGTAGCGTCGTTTTTCGGGAAATGGTTGCCTCTGAAAGGGTAGTTGGGATAAGGAACTTTTCTAGAAATGGTTGCCCTTGAAAGGGCAGTTGGGATAACTAATTTTTCACTAAATATCGCTAAAAGTTACTTGATACACCCTCTTATAGGGAGTCCTAGCAAATCCACCAGCTCAACTTGACTACCGGCTTCGAAAAAAGTACTGATATTAGGCTTTTCTAAACAATTTGCTCACTTTTGCGGACTCCAACAGCGTAGCATTTGGCCATATCTCGAGAGCCACGGGAACTAGAAACATTTCGATTGCAGATTTGGAATCTGCGTCCCCGAATTACCCTATGACCGACCTTTCAACCAAATCGGACATTAAACGTTTTTATCCATTTTTGACACCTTCACCTGAAAATGGTTGCCCATAAAAGGGCAGTTGGGATAAAAAATTTTCTACTAAATATAGCTGAAAGTTACTTGACACTTCTTTTTAAAGGACATCTTAGCAAATCCACTGGCTAATGACTAACGAGTTCAAAAAACACAG
>JASAND010028965.1:0-48162 GCA_030248195.1 Trissonchulus latispiculum | reverse complement strand
GTCAAAAATAGCGTCATTTGCAGAAATGAACAATAGTTTTGACGACGCCAAAATAAAAATGACGAAAGAATGATGAAGCCAAAATGTGGAAGTAACACTTAAATTTAAAAAAGAATAGAAAGTTTCTATTATGTTTTAACAGTGATTTTTCAAAAAATTTCTGAGATTTTGGGGGCTCCTGCCCCCAAACCCCCGCTGTCTATGATTTATGTTCAGCTTCGACGATGTCAATAATAAAGACTAATAGTCAATTAAGATAAAATACAAAGCCATAGATTACGAGACTTCATGCTACATCCTTCAATTGCATTTTTTCTTTTTTTCAGTTTTGCAGTTTCTCATATTACATACCATTTTCGCTGAATATTTTCTTTGAAAACTTTCTCTTCGGATTTTCTCGGTTATATATAATGGAATGAAAGCTTCAAGAATTTTATTGCATAAATGCTAAAAACTATATACTAGGGATTGATCTGGATGCCAGCCCTGTCGTCGCGATTTGAAGGTAAGAAAAGGTAAACTGGCAAAACACAAAAAAGGCGTTTCCACAAAATTCCGCGAGCACGTACCTATACATTCGTATATTTCCAACGTTTTTAGCAGATTTAAGAATTATATATGTAGGGGCTCATTTTACGGCTATAAGTGTTGGAACGATGTGGGCATTTTGGCACCATCCTACTATTATATGTTGGTAGACAGGATCCCCCCATGCTACCTTTTTTGGTCATTTTGGCACCTGGCCAATTTTGGCTCTGTGCCAAGGTCCCAAAGTCGGACTTTCGCTATTTTTCGCAAATTTTGGTCACACTTTTCTAGAACTGGGTAGAAGCTGGAGAGGTCTAGTATAGTCTAGTCTAGTATAGTCTAGTATAGCTGTTTGCATGTACTGTTAGACTAGCTGCTAGGAATATACGTAAATTACGTATATATCATCATTTTGTTGTGTTGAACTACCGCAGGCTCTACTACTAGGAGGTCTAAGGATATGATGCTAAAGCTATTGGTCCAAGTCAGAAGGAAATAGAAGATCGTGGGAGAGTCCTAAATTATTCTTGAATATAAATTTTCCGTATAAATGGATACGTAAAACGTGCTGGTTAGTACGAAGCACTTATCGAAGAAAACGTTTGCTAAAATAAAAGTTCGAATAAAGCTCGAGCACATCCGTAGCTGTAGGTTATTTATGAACTATAAACAAAATGTATTGTGGATACGCATAATAATTTACATTTACAAACCGCGAATATGGGTTGTTCGGCGAAGCTGTGCCCATATTAATTCGCTCACAACCTAGTCCTCTTCTATTTTTTAACCTAGCCCCATATTAAGCATTTTAAAGACTAGTCCTCTCTTGATTTTTCAACCTCACCATCACCCATATTACTTTTTCATGCTCCAGAGGAGCATTTTTATTTCTTGTAGAACAGGTTTAAAATATCATTCAATTTTAGCAAAAAATTCTTATTTTCCCTTCAAAAAGTGTAAATTTTCAAAAGTTTTCTTGTTTCTGCAAAATGAAAGGAATTAACGATTTGAAGAACAATTTCATCTAAAAAGCAAGAAATTTCTTCAACTTATGGGGGGCTCCGCCCCCCCCAGGCCCCCCGCTTGTATTGCCATCATTGTTAATGTTCAAAGGCATGAAACATAATATAACACCAGATATATTATTTGTATGTAAATACGTTAGTTATATAAAGTAGGATACTTGTGGGACAGTGTGAAATATGAAGCAACACACGCCAACAAGGTAAAAATTAAACCGAAATTACCAATGTAGCCTAAAATCAAAACAGCTGTATTTCTGCAAAAACTTATTTTTGACGTTGGACGAATAAAAATGATGTTCAGAAAATAAAAATGACGAAAATTTGATGAAATCCGATTTTGAAAAAAAAAACGCTGGTTGGGTGGGGTGGGGACTTAGGCTATTTTGGGTCAAAAATAAAATTTTTCAAAAGTGGTCAAATTTGGTATCAAATGAAAGCTCTATGTGAGCTGAGCAACTTTTGTCATAGAACTGCGTACCCAAAGTGGCTGTAGAGTGCTGTGGTGGGGTGGGGTGGGGACTTAGGCTACTTTGGGTCAAAAATAAAATTTTTCGAAAGTGATCAAATTTGGCATAAAATGAAAGCTATAAGTGAGCTGAGCAACTTTTGTCATAGAACTGCGTACCCAAAATGGCTGTAGAGTGCTGGGGTGGGGACTTAGGCGATTTTATATGTTTTTTTGGGGGGGGGATCCCGAGCAAATCACATGGGGTTAGTAAATGTAGTTTAATACAGCACGTGATTTGCCCCGCGGCCGCCCAGCCCCTTACGCCGCGTCCACGTACAACAGTGTATTACATCTACCATGACAATGCGTATGCGTGCAAGCGGCAAGGTCACGGCAGGGTTAGTATTCTCGAATGAATGAATGAATGGCAGGGTGAAACCGCCCCCCTCACACGCCTTCATTGATATAAAAAAAATGTTTATATCCTTCTGTATGGCGTTGAGGGGCCCACCTCTAGCATCCGTGCTTCCATTCTAATGTCCCTAGTTATAAACTCAACATAATAACATTCATCATATAAAATTAAATGGTATATATACGTATACAACTAGCTGGCGGCCCCAATGGAAGCACAGATACCTACTGAGACAACTCATAAGAACAAAAGGTAAGTTTAGAGGAGAAATTAAATTTGCTAAAGGAGAATTTCACCTATTAACCTTTTTTAAAAAATGTAAAAAAAGAAAAGAAAAACTGTTACGAAGAAAAATTATATAAGAAAAGTTTGTATATAAGATATATAACACGGGGTTTTCACATACAGAATCATATAAATATATATTATATATGTGTATATATATACGCACATATATAAGTCAAAAAGGCATTTTATGTATATACTGGAATTCATCGTTCATATATCCGAAAGATAAAATTAATAATAAAGATGCTGACGCATTTTTAAGAACTTCATATCACGTACATATATGTGTATATATGCCGAAATTTCAAAGTGATTTGCCTTGACATGCACAGCATGTCCTCGTCTCAGCTCCCCTTTGGCGTCGGCATACCACGCCCTGTCTACCTACCCATATGTGCTTACCCACCATAAAAGAGCTGCAGCAAAACCAAGTAATTATAAAACAAAAAGTACATATATATGTTTATATATATATACGTATACATGAGTACAGTATTTATAAATGAGATGCGTAAGAGAACCGTATATAATCTATTTGCCATCCGTTCATCCTGATGATTAGGGATGACAAATAGAGCTTTGCTGCAGGGGCTTCTCTTTTAATGGAGGAACGTGGCATGCCTGAAAGCATATATGTATAGTCAACGCTATGCATGTATGCAAGCCATTCATTCATTATCTTTTCTGGCGCTTAGTAGACAAAAGATACAAGACAACGGGCAGCTGAAGACCGCGGTAGCTTGACCTGTTAGTAAAAAAATTTTTAGAAAAAGACTGCACCAAGATTAAGAAAGATTAGATTAAGATGTAGGTCAAAAATGGAATTTTTTAAAAGTGGTCAAAGTTGTGTCAAATGAAAGTCCTAAGCGAAATGAACAACTTGTCTTGGAGCCACCCATCCAAACTTGCTGTGTCAAATAACGTCACGTGCCTATGAAACTGTTGTCTTTACTTCTTTAACCGGAATTTAAAGGATAGACACAGCCAACACACACACACACACACACACACACATATTATCCTCGTTTGTGCGGATCATTTTTGTTACTTGTAAGCTTAAATTTAGGTTAAAAATATACTGTATACTTAGTATTTTAGCTCAGCAGCAAAAGTAGCTATTTTTTAAGCATTTTTCAAAAAAATTTTCTCCCCCCAGAAATCCGTGCCCCCCCAGAACTGGGGGGACCGCCCCTGAGACTTCCCCCCCTCCCAGAAATTTTTGCCTAGGAAAAAGCCAGAGTTACGTAATTTTAAGCTTAAAAACAGCGGTTGTTTTGTGTTTTTACCTAAAAAATGCTAATTTTTCGCTAAACATTTTGGTATTTTATACCTTGGACTTCCCCCACTTTTCGGAAACCCCCCACTTCCCCCTTCCTAGGGGGGAAGCCCCCACTTTCAAAACAAATTTTAATACTACACACCGGAAAACCTTTTGTAGGCTAGTTTTTAGGCTTCTGGGACCTTGAAATAAAATTTTTGGTAGTCACGTGACCCCGACCCAGGTCACGTGACACCCACTTTGGACCCAATGACCGAGAACCAAAATTCGAAGTTCAGCCTGTGCAAAATAAACTATGGCTTATCCCTGAGCCCCCCAATAGATTCCGACCTCCCCCCATAACCCCAAAAGGTGCCAAATTTTACCATTTTTACCCTAAATTTTCAAAGCTTTTCCGGCTTCGCCGGATTTTTAAATTTTTGCTATTTTACCTTAAAAAACACCTAAAATTAGTCAGTTTTTGCAATCTTTAGCTGTTTGTACATAAAAACCCACAAAATTTTGAAAAATGTTCTAAAAATATGCCCCCATTTTGTATGAGCCCCCCCCCCTCGATGGGGGGCATGACCCCCCTCTCCATAAAAAATTGCCAAGGGATATCTGGCGGTGATTGTTTTTTGTGAACAAGTGATTTTTCGTTGTGAATTCGTTCACAAAAAATCACAGTTTTTCATTACTCACGCTACACAAGGGCTACCGACATGAAATTTGCACCGTGTATTGTGTAGATGGGGTCACTACCGTTCCATGTGTACCAAAAGTTTTTCGATCGATTTCGCTTGCGAAATTGCCAGCAAAAATTCGATTTTTGATGTTTTTGTGAAGACTGCTATATTACTGTTTGTTAGCCTGGGCTTATTCTAGTGTGGGGGGGGGGGTGGGGGCCCCCCCATAAACACCCTTCCCCTCCAAAAATCGTTCCCCCCCAATAAAAGTGGGTGTCCCTTTTGGTACCAACTTTTGCCCTGAAAAAATCACTCAGAAGGCAAAGTTTTCAGAAATTTTCCGGCTTCGCAAGGAGATTTTTGATTTTTAGTCGATTTTTGCCTATTTAAGCGCTATGTTTGCACTAAAAATGAACTTTTTTGGGGATTACTATAAAAACAGCGCTATTTTTTAGCATGTTTTTAGAAAAATTTAGAAAAAAGAATGACTCGCCCCCCGAGGGCCCCCCCAAAGAGCCCTCCCCCAAGAAAAATTCCCTAGAATAAGCCCAGTTAACCATATATATACGTAGATTGATTTATTATATATTGTTATGTGCTGTGCTAATAAACCGATCTAGAACGATCTATATATACAGTCATATACGCAAGTATAGTGCGCAACAAATAGGTATGCGTAATAGTATATATATACATACGTAATGCGTTGAGTTTCATGGGCTGTCCAAGAAAAATTACAGTGTTCGCTGAAAAACTGGTATATATAGACTCAGTCTTGTTGTTCTATATGCTAGGCACTTTTCTACAGCCAGCGAAACTAAGCTATTCATCCACATTTTGCTGTATATATACACCTGTGTTAGGTGTGTGTTATTTTCCTTTCGTTAGACTTTTTCCATATTTCCCTCCGCTCTGTCTGTTCCCTCCTAAAAGTGCTATTCAGTGCATGAGCGTGTCTACTGTGAGTGTGCTAGTTTTTCTTGCAGAGACCGCTTTCTTTCTGGTCCCCTGAAATTTCGAGAAACAGAAGTGGATAGGACAGGACGGGGTTTTTGTCTGTATATATATTGTGTTGTGTGTATATATATATATATGTGTATGTATGTTGTGTGTAGTAAAGTAGTCGGTTCAGTTCTGTACAAGGTACGAGACTTGAAACTAACTTGGCCTTGCTTTTTTCGATATACATTATGCCTAGACAAGACAGGGGCGGTTTTATGTTAAGAAGGACTGGAATATTTTACAGTTAGGGTCCTACTTTTTGGCATCCCCTCTCTATTTTACACTGTAGGTATATATATTTGAATGGGTTGCACATTACTATCCCATAGATTTGCGTAATGGTTAAGTGTGTTTTTAGAACTGTCGGTGCTGACTACAGTCAGACGTGTGTATGAAGTCTGAGTAACTGAAAGTCTCTGGTCTGGTGCAAATTTCCTGTGCTTTAATTTCCTTTTCTGGGTTTGAAATTGGCGCTAATTTTTTCAACTTTTTCAGGTGGAACATTTGATCCTAATTTTTTAACTTTCCTGTCATCGTTTAATGATGTATGAAATACGTACACTTCATGCACTGACTCTATTGCACGTACCAACGTGTACGTGCGTGTGTAGTGTGTTCACTTGTGCGTTTAAAAATTGGTTCCTATTTTAGGTCTGTCCCAACTGCTAATTATAGGTGCGGGCAGGTTTTTTTCGTGTGACAAAATTTCTCCCAAAGGTAGTTTACGTACGTGTGTATACTGCGACTGGGTGGTTAATTGTTTCCCAATTTTTAGCCCTTGTCGGTGCTAGGCAGTCTGAAGTACCCGATTTTTGGAACTGATCTGACAGTGGTTTTTACGTGTTGTATGAATGTGTCTTGTCCTTTTTTCAGGTCCGTTTAATTTATCAATGGTTACTTAAAGACGGAAATTTTCATGCACTTTGTTCAGATTGATCTGGCCGACATTACTGCAAGTTGAAGGGAAAAAGGATTTCTGTTACTGATTGCGATTTCTGGCTGCTTTCCTTTCTGATTACGTTATTAATCTTGACTAAGAATTGCTTGAGAGCAAGCAGAATTATTGATAAGGTAAGAGGAATTGACCTTATTCAATGAAATTAAATCATCTTGACTAAGAATTGCTTGAGAGCTAGCAGAATTTTTGATAAAGGTAAGAGGAATTGACCTTATTCAATGAAATGAAATTTTCACTTCTTCTTCCTTAGCGGTCGGCGGAGCGTATGGGGAACCTCCGCCTCCACGTAAACAGAAACGTAAAGCAGAAAAAAACGGGAGGGATCAGTCATCTGCCGCAAAATTGGAAACCAGTTAGAGCCTTTTTTTCAGACTTCTTTTGCAGGGGGAAAACCGACCCCGTCCAATATACGTATACATAGCCGCTTGTTGGGATTTTCGTTTTCCCGCATTAGCGCCTGAATTTGTTTGCTAAAAATGGACCAACTTTAACTTATTTTTGGCTACTTCCTTCGTCAGAGATATTTGTACGTGAAAATGCTCATTTTAGTTTGAATCCAGGCCAGGGGCATTTTAAAAGCTTTTGGTGCTTCTCCCGAAAATGTTTGATCCGGTTTTGCCAAAATATCTCCACTCTCCGGAAAATTTCATTAGCCCGTGGGTTCCTTCCGCCCCTTTTGGAAACAACTTATAGTCAAGCGGGGAAAAAACCCACTTTTCAGATTTTTGGCCAGAACTTTTTACTGGTTGATATTGAAATGCTGACTATACAGGCTGCTAGGCCTAGTCGTAAGCTTTCTTATGAGCTATAGAACACCTCTCTAGGGTGCGCCGTTAGTGAGAAAAATTGTCCCAAACTGGCGGGAAAAACCCATATATATATATGCGGGAAAAAACCCACCCCGAAAATTTTTTGGCAAGTTGCCAGGAGCATTTCTAACCGTTCCAAATGAAAGAGCGGGTTGTTTTTAGTACAACTGCATCAAAATTTAGTTTTTGTTGAAAAATTGAGGCCATAGTGACTTTTGAAAATTTGGTATGTTTAACACATATAAACATAGGCAAATTTTGGAAATTTTTTAAAATTGTTTATTTTCGGCAGTTTAAGCATCCTATCCTATAGAAAACGTGTTTTTTCTTGTATTTAGAGCCAAACTAGACCCATTTTAAGGCAAAAATAAGCATTTTTGGACAAATTGAAATTTTGGCTTGAAATGGCACCATGTCCGATTTTGACCCCCTAGACCTCCCATAACAGATCGAACCCAGGTAAAACCTATCCCAATTTAATCTATAGGCTCTATTAAACAAATGTATGTATTCGTTTGACCTTTCCTGCTAATGCTTAGAAAAATTTTCCATTTTGAAAAGTGGGTTTTTTCCCGCATGTGGGTTTTTCCCCGCCAACTCTAGGTCACCCCCAGGTCGCACCGGAGGGGTTAGAGCAGTGTGGCATATATCATTATGATGCGCAACAGATGCCCTACACATACATACAATCCGCTTTGGTCTAAGTCTTTCCAGTAGTTCAGGGTGGCCAGGCAAAGTTTGCCAAATTTCGGTGCTTGGACGGACCAAAATTTTCGAAAATTTCAAAGTCCCAAAAAATTTGCTGGAAAGCAGTGGGAGCGACAATAATACACCCTCCAGGGTTATTTTGGATGCTCTTCAAGATAGGCTATTAAAATCCTAGATAGCTCATACCGGTAAGCCCACACTGGGGGTGGGTTTTTTCCCGCATTGGCGAGTGGGTTTTTCCCGCTTGACTATACGTTAGAAGAACATTACACGTTAGATATATTATACATACATAAATGTCCGCATCTGTTTGGTGCTGTAGCAGGCTGGTAGTAGAACTTAATTCTCCTCTTTTTTCAATTCAAATCTACTGGGTAGAGTGGTTCAAAATAAGGTAACGTATTTTATGCGAAGTCCGCTAACTCGGCAGACTAATGTTAATCTCGCGTAGTTTGCAAACTAAAATTGCTTTTGTCTTGAGCTACCTGCACATAATAAGTGACATAAAAAATATGCATATGCATTGTCTTTATTCAAGGTTGAAATATAGCAAGGTTCGCAAAAAAAATCAAAAATCGAATTTTTGCTGGCAATTTCGCAAATGAAGTCCGATCGAAAAACTTTTGGTACGTATGGAACGGCAGTGACCCCCTCTACATATGGTGCAAATTTCATGCCGGTAGCCCTCGTGTAGCGTGAGTAATAAAAAATTTTTGTGATTTTTTTTGTGAACGAATTCACAAAAAAATCACTTGTTCACAAAAAAATCACCACCGGATCTGATCTCAGGATATAGCTAGGAAATTTTTCTTTTCATGCACAAAAATAGAGCATATATAGTCCATAGTGTTATTATGTAAAAAAATTTGGACCCCCAAGTTTTTTTTGCACAGGCTGAACTTCGAATTTTGGTTCTCGGCCCCCGGGTCCAAAGTGGCTACCCAGGCCAATGTGCTTGACCTTTATTATTGATACCAGGAAGCTAGGAATCCACTTATTTTGTGTTTTATTGCTCTAGTAAGCACAGAACAAACAATTTGGCGGAGTAATTTCGTATCTGGAATGGTCACGTGACTTGGCCTAGGGTCACGTGACCTGGGTCGGGGTCACGAGACTGACCAAAAATTTTATTTCAAGGTCCCAGAAGCCTAAAAACTCGCCTATATAGGTTTTTCGATGCGTAGAATTCAAATTTGGCAGTAGTTTTTAAGTAGCTTTTGCCCAGATAGGTGATCCTGACCACCCCCTGGGTCCGGAGGGTCCTGGCCGGGTCCATCGGCCGGACCGTCTGTCAGAATGGGGTTGAGGAACCTAAAACATGCTCTATATAGGTTTTCCGGGTAGCTGAGCTCGAATTTGGCATTAGTTTTACCCTAGCGGTTGCCCCAGAGGCATTTTACAAAAAGTTGATAGTGATTTTTCTTTTGTGAACTTGTTCACAAAAAAATCACCCGCCGGTGGCTAACCCAGAGGACATGGCAGGGATTCCTATATATGGTTGGATAGCTTAGAGTTAGGACATGTCACATGCATAATATGGGGTAGCTGCGCAAAGTCCATAGTGAGTACCAGCAAAAATTTCAATTTTGGTCCGGAGTTGTCCGAGGGTCCGATTTTGGGTGGGTCGACTATTTTGGGCACCCTAGTCGGAGGAGTTGAACCTCGGCAGCCAAACTTACATATGTTAGGGTTGGGACTTGTGGCTATTACCATGTAAAAAATTTTCCGGCTGCGGCTTGTTGTTAGCCGTCTAGGTGGGTGATTTTTTTTGTGAATTTTCGGGGTGATTTTTTGTGAACCTTGCTATACATATAATCTACTTGGCTTATTCTAGTGGAGGAGTGGTGGGAGGCCCCTATAAACACCCTTCCCCCCCCTCCCACCAAAACTCGTCCCTCCCAAAACAAGTGGGTGCCCCTTTTTGTACCAACGTTTGCCCTGAAAAAATCGTTCAGGCTGTCAAGTTTTCGAAAATTTTCCGGCTTCGCCGGCGAATTTTCTCATTTCCTGCCGATTAAATTTGCTTATTTTTTTAATAAAAATTAATTTTTACAGTGTATTTACGAGAAAAATATATAGCGCTAAGCATACGTTAACACGGGGTCCGATTCTACCCCGACCTTTACCCGTTACCTCTACCCGTTAACACGGGGGTCTACCCCGACCTCGCCGAGGGGTCTTCCCCTGAAAAATTCCAAAATTTTTAGGGGTTTTTAAGAAATTTTTTGAAAAAAATCGCTAAAATTTGCTAAAAATTACCTATTTTTGGTAACCATAGCTGAGGGGTCTACCCTTTTTTCCTTTCTGGACGAGAGGGTCTGCCCTTTTTTCCCTTTCGGTGAGGGGATCTACCCGTTTTTCGTCGGTCTGGGGGGGGCTGCACCCCCCCCCCCATTTCCCCCCCCCCACGTTATCCTATGGCGCTTAGCCCTATTTAAGCACTAAATACGCTTATTTTTATAGTGGAATTGTTAGCGTGTTTTTAGAAAAATTTTGAAAAATTTTTGCCCCCCCCCTCAGAATAACTCACCCCCCGAGGGCCCCCCAAGAAAAATTCCCTAGAATAGGCCCAGATCAAATTTCACAAGTTATACGTATATACCTATCTTTCTGTCTAAGCTTTCTTATAGAATTCATTTTCTTTTTGTACAAGCTAGGAGGTCATACCTGCAGCAGTTTTCATAATGCCTACCTACATCACACGCCCGCGCTCATGCTCATATTTATACTTTTTGTCGGCTGCCTCGAGGAGGTTTCATTATTGCACTACACAACTTGGTTTACATTGTGGGCTAGATTGGCTAAAGCGCACATAAACAGCCAACATTGCCCGGCACTGCCTCTTACCCTCTCTCCCCTTCTAGGGGGCTTCTGTGAAAAGGCTGGCTGGCTGACTGACTGAAGAAGGGATTTTTAACTCAGGCTAGGCTAGGCTGGGACTACGTACGTATATGCCGTAAATTCTTGAATGTGACACACGCTCACATGTAGACGAACTTACTGACAGACTAAGGCCTGGAGTGAGTTTTTTGCTATATATATATACGTGTATGCCTATACGTACGTAATCGGGCAATATATTATCATACCTTACGGGTGTGTGTGTACTGCTTTGTGTACATGAATATGAAGGACTAAAGCATTTTTGTTGTATGTAAGTGTTTTGACAGGGGTGTATATTTGTTTGGCTTTTGGCGTTATATGGTTAATAAAATTAAATATATATATATATATATATATATATATATATATATATATATAGGAAATTGCACCCCTTTTTGTGGTGATTGGAGTAATTGTGGAAGTTGGTCACTGTGTGGTCATGGTTGGAGTAGATATTTACACATATATATACATACATATATACATCACGCATGATGTATTTCTCTGGCCTAGAAACGACGAGTCGCAGGGAATGCTTACTTGTACTTGGTCACCATCATCCTCGCCGCGAAGACATCGGTAGCCTTCTGTTAGTGTAAGTCGTTGTAAACATTTTGCCACCAGGGTTTGGCGCGTCCGGCCTCGTCTCGTCCTCAACTCATTGCATCAGTGGGCGGGAGTTGGGATCTTCCTGAGCTTTGAGAATTTTTCAATGTCATTACCCGCACGCAAGTGTACGGCGTATGTGTGCGCTACCTACGGCCTCATTGTTCGTTATCAAGGTTGGTTGGGAAGATGCCTTCAGGATATATATTTTTTTCATTGCATACGGTGGCGTGTTTCAATATCCATATTCGGTTGGCATGGATACGTATATATGTATCGCACCATTAGGTATATACGTATATTGGCTGATATTGAACGTTGTCACTACTCAGTTTGCTTATTATCTTGTTTATTTTCAGCATCAGCATCAGCATTACGTAAAGTATAACGTCTATATATATATATATATATATAATGTCTATATATACGTATATACAAGTACAGGCACAGGTGTATATATTCGTGCGCAGGTGTATGTGAGCGTTAGAAATGCTGCTGTGAACATGCTGAAGGGACTTTCGTATGGCAATATGCTTAAGTGCTGTCTCCTTGGTTTTTGTCAGGGCTTGTTCTCAATTGAATGTCTATTTTTATTTATTGATTTTAACCATACATACATGTATATATGCGTGTCTTGTAATATATACTTGTTTATATTCGCGTATATACGTACGTATATACTTACGGTTTCAAAAAGCTTTCTCTATTAGCTGACTTGACTGCTGTGCTCTGCTGGCTGGGTTCGGCTTTTCTTTCCATTCAAATCTCAGAAGGGCTTAAAGTAATATTCTGGTTCCATCAAGTTGACCGGGCTGGCTTTAACCTAACTTGGTCTTTTTCATTGGTTTGTTGCCCCCCTCCCTGTTTTGTGTACCCTGCTAAAAGCTGGACTGGCTCATCTGGCCCTTAAAGCTTTAGGGTAATAAACGTGTTTTTATTGGAGCTAGCGTTCATGCTGTCATTATTACTGAAATTTATATGCGCAAGGGAGATGCTGGATTATATAGAATAAAGTGATGTGTTCGAGATTTGAAAAAGTGGTACACTATTATATAATATAGTATAGTATATATATATATACGTATATATATAATATGTAGGATGTGTTATGATAAATAATACTTTGTACCAACCTGCTCATTTATCTTGTCGAATGCACATTCGTTTTGATTTCTATTCTATTCCATTCTTACACTGTCATGTAAGAAGCGTATTATGCATTGTGTGGCGCTTACAGGACAGGTGTGTTTCATAGCCCTTTCAGCAAAATAATTCAAATCTCTTTTTCATTCCAGTGCAAACAGTCTATATATAATATATATATTCTTTATTTTTCAAGACTAGTCTTATCTGTAGCATATCTTGTATATACTGCAGTTAATGAGGGAGGACTTCTGATCGATGTAGGAAAAATAGTCAGGCAGGTTAATATTATATGTATACGTCTGTGTCTTTCCCTTTTGCTTCCTATATATATATATATATATATATATATATATATATATATATATATATTAGGCTGTTTCTAGGCGAAAAAAGTGGGGGTGGGGAGAGTGGGGGGGAACCCAAAAAGTGGGGGAGTCCCCCCCCCAGTAAAAAAAGCCCAGTATATATATTGTTTTTAAGATTTTCGTAATTGATGTTGTATTATATATATATATATATATATATATACGTATATACGTATATATATACGTATATATGCGTACTTACTTATATATTAGAGATGCACCGGGGCCGCCACTACCGGGGCCTGGCAATTAGGGGTCCAAATCGAAAATTTTCAAAAATTTTCTTAAAAATTTAAATTTTGCAATAATTTTTCATATACAAATGTTACTATCGTTGTTTTCATTCATAACGGCTGGAAAACAAGCAATTTGTAACACTTTTTGACTTACGAAATTTCAAAATTTTGGTCAAAAAATGACAAAAAATTACAAAATTTTGCTAATTTTTGGCCCCGGTTGGTACCGGGGCCTGACCATCGGGGCCGGGGCCGGGGCCAGGCCCCGGTGCATCCCTATTATAGATATATAAGTGCAGAATTCTGCCTCCAATTTTTTCTTGCTTTATGGTTTTTTCTCAACTTAGCTAGCTGAATACATGATAGAATTGATAGAAATATATATATATATATATATATATATATATATATATATAATTATCATTTGTAGCACCTCCGACCTGAAAAATTATTTATTGTATGTGATAGAAAATGTTATATTATATATATATTAGTGATGTGCGCCGGAGCTCCGGAGCGGAGCTCCGATTTTCGGTGCTCCGGAGCGGGCTTCTGCTCCGGAGCTCCGGGTACCCGGAGCGGCCTTTTGGAAGCTTTGAAGGTGCTAAGAAAAATTCGAAAGTATGATTTTTCTGTGAACTCCACGATTTCTCCTTGCAGCACGTAAGAATAGAATGAACGTTACATAGTTATCGTACTTCTGTTTTTAAAAACGTTTCAGTTTTGTCAAGGCTGCGTTCTTGTACTTTTCAAGACGGCTTTTTTTCTGGAAACAAGTTAAACTTTTTCATTTTCTAAATAAAAGAAAAATTAAATACAACTCTAAAATATACATTTAAGAATTAATTCCGTAAAAGGTTTAAATTTCGCACTTGCTATTAATTATTCAATTAAATATTACATTTCCGTTAAATCT
Organism: Trissonchulus latispiculum; assembly: GCA_030248195.1. Lineage (NCBI taxonomy): Eukaryota > Metazoa > Nematoda > Enoplea > Enoplida > Ironidae > Trissonchulus > Trissonchulus latispiculum. Next base: position 33,885 of record JASAND010028965.1, on the reverse strand, counting down.
ATTCTATGTAAACTTTCAACATCTGCATCTGTTTTCTTTGCTTTTATCAAACCTGTCTTTTCTAATATATCTTTCAGATTGATATTCTGATAGCTTAAATTTATTTAGTATTTTAATTTGATCATTACATCCTCATGATAAGTTAAATACGTAGTGGGTAAATGAAATCTGGTCCACTTCTGTCAAATTTGCAATATTTCAAGCATGAATTTGAAAAGTTTGGTATACATTTGATGAAATTGCTGCAAGAAATATTGAGTATTTCATGTGGAATATGTATAAAATTTAAATTTCCCAAATCTTGAAAAAAGTGAAACTTTTAAATAAACTGCAGTGTAAACTAACATGGGCTTTTATGTAAGCACAACACTATGTACAATCAAATAACCCAAAAATTTTGTGAAATATGGTCAAAAGCTGAACTTATTTCAGATCAAAAATACAGCTAACTCATATGCAGCAAAGAAATCAGCATCTAAAAATAAACAGTTAAGCGATAAAAGTATATATACAGTGCATTGAGTGCGTGCAGTGCATATGTACAGTGAGTAGGCATGCTTTTTATTGAATAAACAAGCAGTTTTCAGCTTAAACCAAAATTTTTACAATTTTGCCTTCACTAGCAGTCGGAGCTCCGCGGAGCTCCGGTGCTCCGACAGCCCGCTCCGGCCGGAGCTCCGGAGCGGGCAAATTGGTCGGCGCACATCACTAATATATATATATATATATATATATATATATATATATATATATATATATATAATGTTCTTCGAGAAGGTGTGTCTGCGTATAGTTATATATATATATATATACATAGATACATACACGTATATACGTACTTGTATGAGTGCATTGCGTAAGAATTCATCACGCACATCTGTTGTCTCGGTTTGAAACTTCGTGTCACTGCTGCCTGCTTCTTTGAGGATTTGTTTTTTCTTCTAGGCTGGTCCGCGCTCCCGTTTTCGTTAATTGTTTCAGTCCTCTTTTCAGACCATTTTTCTTCCCTGGCAACTGCCGCTGTTTGCGTTCCAGCAGTTTTTTTGTGGCAGCTATATATAAGTGCATTCGGCAGCTTTTCAGCATAATTTTCCACAATTTTAAATACTTATATATATAAGTACTCCGACCGCATAACTACCACGTGTCAGTTTGAGCCTATGTTTTTGGATTCAATTTACGGTCAACAATCACTGGTGACCAGAGGTACTGAAATTTTTACAAAAAATAAAAAATTTCTGAACCGGGCCCTCCCCATTAGCGTAGCCAGAAATGCTTTCGGGGGGAGGGAATACAAAACATTTTTCGGAGGGCCTGGGAGCCCCCCAGATTTTTCCATTAAGTGACCTTCGTGGAATTTTTACAGAGCACTCTTAGAAATTAGAAAATGCTGTCAAAGTATGCCAAATGGGTATTTGGTACTCATTTTAAGGTGCAAAACACGTATTATAATGGCACGATACACTTATTTCTAGATTTTTTAAAAAAAAGACGTTTCACTCACGGAAAAAATCCAGGCGGTCCAAAATTTCGGGGGTGGGATTTCTCATTCCCCCTGACTACGTCCGTCATTTTACCAGGGTATTTTTTACCGGAGGGCGGGGGGGTACCCCCCGAAATTGACCTTCCCCCCGAAATCGCCCCTGGATTTTTGCTTCCCCCCCAGGATTTTTTAGGGGCCTAAATTTGTGCCAAAAATTGACGAATTTTCAAAAATTTCCCGGCTTCGCCGGAGATTTTTTGTAAAAATGACTATTTTTAGCTTAAATCCTGGAATTTTTGAGAACTTTTTGCTTTTCTATGTGTAAAATACGCGAAAAAATACCAATTTTTAGCTCATTTTGCTCAAAAATTTAGCTTTAGCTCAGCTCAAAAAATCTCCCCCCCCCCCGAAAATTTCTTTCCCCCCTCCCAAGGAAGCCCCCCCCCGGAAAAAACCCTAAAAATACCCTATTTTACCCTTGTTGCTAAAGCTAAATTTTTTACTTTTAATGATAATAGCTGTTATGTTTCATTCTTCGAACTGCCAGCAGAGCGCCCATTGGCGTGCCACAACAGGACGGGTAGCGTTGAGTTGGTGACGTCGGCGCGATATTTAATTTCTTTGCACTTTCTTGTTTCAGGTCTACGCTTCTTGTATGGGACGCTCAATTTGGTACAACATTATTTAGAACTGGAGCAAGATGGCCTTAGTCAGTTCATTAAATTCTTGGAAACAATCACTATTGCTGATCTATCTTTGTGGCTCAGCGCTTTTCTTCAGCTCCGTTTCAGCTGAAACGGATAATGCTGACGCCAATTCAGCCAGTGCGACCGGGGATGTGATTATTCCTCGGGAACTTTTTTCATCAGAGGAGGAAACTACTGAAACGCCTCCTCCTCCCCTTTTGGATGGGGATCAACCGGGATCGACCAATGACCAGGTCGCTATTCCCGCCGGGTCCCCGTCCTTCCCGTCCCCTACCCGGTCCTGTGCCACCCTCAACGGACATTTAAAGGTCAACCTGGCCTGTCGATGCTTTGAGGGAGTGGGTGGTTCATCTGGTGGTGGTAGTGGAGAGGGAGGACGAGGGCCCGTCTCCATATCTCAGCAGAGTTCCGGTACCTCCGGCTCCGGAACTGGCGGTTCCGGTTCCGAGTCGGTCTGGATTGGCTGTACTCGTGGCACCATGCCGGACATTTATGCGGCCTTTGCGGCCCTGCCCAATGTCACCCAGGTGGACAAGCTGTGGCTCTGGGACAATGTGATGCCTCTGGTGCCGCAGGGCTTCTTCTCCAAGGTGGCTCCGGACAAGCTGATCCTGGAGACCAGCTCCGTGGGAATGTTTGTGACCGGATCGCTGTCGGACGTGGGCGGACAGCTGCAGGAGCTGGAACTGCGGAACAACATCATTAAGGAGGTGGACGCCCACCTGCTGCACAATATGTCAAATCTGGGCCGTCTCAGTCTCAGCGGAAACCAGATTACCCGGCTGCATGCGGACGCTCTGGGTCAGCTGCATTCCCTGAGAGAGCTGCTGCTGAACGGCAATCAGCTCAGCAGTCTGGAACCCCAGACCTTTGCCAACCTCTCCCAGCTGCGAGCCCTCAACCTGGCTCACAATCGGCTGCAGCGCATCGACCGGGACACCTTTCAGGGCCTGGATAACCTGGAACTGCTGGATCTGCAGAATAATCAGTTGGAATTCATCCATCCGGAAGCGCTCAGTCATCTGTCCCGTCTGAAGGAGTTGTACCTAAGCGAAAATCAGCTGCAGAATTTAAGCATCACCGGACTGGGTCGCCTGGAAAAGCTCTACCTAAGCAGTAACCCATTTTCCAGCCTGGATGGGCTGCAGCTGCGCGAAGTGCCCCACCTGCGCATTCTCCATCTGGACAAGAGTCAGCTGTTTGAGCTGTCCGATTTTGCCTTCCTGGGCATGACAAATCTGCGCATCCTATCGCTGACCAACGGTCGAATTGGACGCCTCAGCTCCAAAGCGTTCAGCGGCCTCAGTCAGCTGCAGACCCTCTCGCTGCAGCAGAATGTGATTGGCCGTCTGCCGGACGAAGGGTTTCAGGATCTAGCGGCCCTGGAGCGCCTATTTCTGTCCCATAATCAGCTAACGGAGCTGTCCCAACAAGCCCTTTACGGGCTCCGATCCCTGGCCAGCCTAAATCTGGCTCACAACCTGATTGGTCAGATTGAGCTGGGAGCCCTAAGTCACGTGTCTGGCTCTCTGGAAAAGCTCTATCTTAATGATAACAACCTCACATCACTGGACCCGGCCCTATTTGAGCCGGTGGAAACCAGACTGGCAACCTTGGATTTGGCAGGTATATATTTAACTGATGTTTTTTACAATTTTCCTAGTGTGAAATACGCTGGGATTTTTATATAGAATGATTGTATATAAAAATTAACCGGCACCTAACATTGGGGATTGAAAAGCTTGGTCAGGTCCAACCGCTGAATCTTTTTGAATCGTTTTGGACTAAGACAATTTTTTAGGAAAATGGTAGACATGATGGGAATTATAAAAGTTAGTCATTGTTTGTTGGGTTCTCTTGAGCTTTCAGTAGAAAATCCAAAATATATTTATATTGCGCCTATATAAGTGGTATAACGACAATTTTTTCTTTATCGCTCCCATTTTGATTTATGCGTCTGATGGACGGCTGACGATTTTTGCACAAACTTTTAATGAACACTTTTGAGTTGTGAAGCAACAAACAACGATTACGCGTATCTTGTATATTATATATATATATATATATATATATATATATATATATATATTATATATAGTATTATATATACACGTTATATATATGTGCACATACTCTATTATCCACACTTGTTTACTGCAATCTATCAAGGACATTTGCCGTGTTCTCTGAGAATTGTTTACGAGACTGACGATATGAAAACTAAACTAAACTATTTTGTTTGATTTTGTTTTCACGTGGAAGTATACATATGCACATATATACATACATGCAGTCGTGTAGGATTATTATCGCCGCTGTACATGTGATGAAACTTTTTTCTGTCAACATTTTAGTGAAATTTGAAACTTTGAAAACAACAGCAGCCACAGAATCAGCTATCATTAATAATGCCAAAAAACAGCCAACCAGCCATATAACCCTTTTCTTGGCTTGTTTTGCTGGCTAAGGCTAAACTAATATACATGTTAAAAAGGACTCTGATAATTTTATTTACATATGTAGCAGGGGCGTATCCAGGATTTTGTAAAGGGGGGTCCAAGAAACAGTTTTTCAAAAAGATGGCCAAATTTGGACTAAGAATAGCTGACAATTTAAAAAATTTTCGAAAAGGGGGGTCTGGACCCCCCTGGATACGCTCTTGATATGTAGTTATTTTAGTTGGATTTTCTATATTTTTTCTATTTTTCTGTTTTCTATTTTAGGCAATCCCTGGTCCTGCACCTGTTCCTCTGAGTCCTTTATGGACTGGCTGGCTGAGCGGGCCGACCGCATTCTGATGCATCAGGAGCGAACCCAGTGCTTCGACCCGCACGGGCCGCCTCTCCTCTCTGTTCGTGATCAGATTGAAGCGGACTGTCGCGATTCCCTGGCCCGCTACCGGCGCTCCCGGGAGAGCCCAGCCAAGCTCTGGATCACAGGGCTGGGCGTGGCCCTGGGCATTCTGAGTATCCTAATTCTGACCGGGATCGCCGTCCTATTCTATCAGGATCAGAGTCACACCCGGTCCCCCCTGGGCGCCGTTGCCGGAACGCCCGTTCATCGGGTACCCTCGGATATGGTCAAACTGTTGCCCCCGCATTTAATGCCGGCTTAGGCTCGGACCCTCCCCCTCCCGCCCTCCCACTTTAGTTGGAGTAGGAACAGTGATGGTCAACCTTGTCCGAATTCTTCATCGGTTTTTTAGGAGTTTGATATGATACGTACTTTGCAGGTGGAATCACTTTTTGATGAGATAAATGATAAGGACTCAACAATATACACATATATATATCCATCCAATTACACTTAAGGTTTTTTATACCATCTGACCTCCCGGTGACCCGCCTACTTTCCCGCTTGATCGTTGGTCAGCCCCATAGACACTTCGAAGAACATTATAATCAGGGTATATTCTACGTTTCGTATATATTTTGTTTGTTAATTTTGATGATGTATGTATTTACGTCTGTACATGTATGCTTGCTTGTAAGCCGCTTTTCTTGATGCTATTATCCAGCCTGTCAACTCAAGTAATATGAGCTTTCTCTTTTGTGGGTCATTTTTTCTCCATTAGTTCGAAACAATTTTCTAAGAAAATAGAAGTGGTATATACAGGCAATATAGTAAATTTGATGGTTTGAAAACTGTGTTCATGGGTTTCTGCCCTCGTTCATTTACTTAAAACGAAATTTAAGTTGCACTTTTTTGGAATTAAACTTTAATTAGTATTTTTAACTTTCAGTTTTAGCTTCATAGAGGTTAGCTGTCATATATTCTGTATCCTCATCGGTAAATTTGTTTTTATCTCGTCAATCAAAGAATTTTGTCATGTTCGTTGATAATTCAATTTATGAATGTGTATTTAAACTTTTTGCGTTTTGGCCATGTACGTGTGTGCAAACTTTTTGATTTTGATTTTCAATTATTAGGGAGGCTTACTAGTTTTATTTTTAAACTTCTCACTGTTAATTACTTTTTACTGGATTTCTTTTCTTAATTTTGACAGTGTGTTCCAATTCAAGCAGTAAAAGCAGTGTAAACTGTTAATAAACGTACATTTGGTTTCTATAATTACGATAGTGATGTAAGCTGTATTTAATTTGAAACCTTTTATGTCTATGTGCATAAGTTTTCTTTAATTTGACGAAACTGCCTAGTCAAAGTTTTATGCTATGTTTCTGTGTATGACGACGATTGTTTCTTAAAATTTTTAGAAAAGTGTATGTTTGTAAAGGTATTATTTAAAATGTTGGATGGGATGTAATTACTGTTCCTAATATCCTTTTTCGAACTTTGCAAGCAATTTTTCCCTTTCTCAAAATACATGAAGAATGTCACGATCACCCTCCAGTCTAATTTCGCTTTGCAGTAATCATATTTTGTAATTTTATTTGTGTTTCCTGTCATTTAGCGTCCTGGGCTAATTGCCTGAGGTTTGTACATACAGCTTTATTGTTTTAGATTTGTTTATTTTCTGTACATGTCTAATCTTGAAACTATACATATATATATATATATATATATATATATATATATATATTTGCAAAAGCGTTAAATTTTCTGACTGCTCAAATTATGGTAGTTATCAATTTTGTCGTCAATCAATCAATTTCATCAAATTTTATAGGTTTTACGAATTTTTCTATTCAATATTTTTTCGATATAGTTTTAGATTAGTTTACGTCATTTTCACTACCGCTTATTTTTTACATTGTTGTCTAATGTTGTAGTTCGAATGTTGCAATGCGATATGTACTATATGATTTGTATATTTTTAAGTTTGTATGATTGTGATTTGGTGGTTTTATGAAGCTGTAGCGAGTGATTATAAGTGATAGTAGACGTTTGTAGTGATGTATATAATTGTCCATCAATTAATACAGTGCTTGGAAGCTGATTATTTGATGTTTTATCGTGACAGCTTTTGACTACGTACCGATTTTATTGTAAAACTTTTCAGAAAGTCTGGCTTGTTCCAAATGGACAAATTATTGACGAAATAATTGAAATTATTTATTAACAAATCGTTATTTTTGAACTACTCTTCCTAAGCCTCAGAATTTGGTGTGGTTAGTGTTAAATATCAGAACAGGAGCTGGTATGATTTGATGACACCAGAATTTGTATGATTATCTTTATGGAAATGTAGGTGTGACGTGCTATGCCATCTTAGTTGGTTTCTTTGTTGTTAGTCGTTGGGATATGAACTATCTTTGTTTGAATTTTGTTTTTCTCCGTTTCTGTGGTGTTGGTTTTGTCGTAGTAGTTTGTTCGTTCGTTTCGTTCTGTCGTAACGGGTCACTATTTTACGGGAGTCGTATATCATCATTTTATGTGTTTGTGCGTGCGTGCGTGCGCGGATTGGAGGTTGCGCACGTCCGAAGTGCGAGGGCTGCGCAAGTTGGCAGCAGCGCAGCAGCATTGATGTTGATGTTACTGATTGCGTTTTGTTTACATTTATTTTATGATTATTTAGTAGTGTGATAGGAAAGTTGTTATGTATTGTACTGTATCAAATATTTCTATACTGTTTTATGTGTTGTTTTATTTTTATTGTATAGGTGTCTAGAGAGAGGCGCATGCAGTTTCCAAATGGGTTTTGTTAACTGGAAAAAATTTGTTTTTTATCATTTTAACAAATATATATAGTTCAAATAGCAACTTGAGTTGCTCAATTCAGACGATTGAGTTATGTTTGATTTAGTATTTTTAAAACATTTAGAACATAAAAATGAAAGGTATTTTTCTATAATAATATTTTATTTGTAGTTCTGTGTTTTTCTCATATATAAGATTGACTCTCTGTTTTAAGCTTGTTCTCAGTTCTATTCTCTGATGGATTTTTGTTGTCGTTTCGCAACTGTGACTGACACAGAAACAGGTTCTGAGGAGTTTGCTGAAGCAAAACGAAATGGGGGAAAAGTTTGACCTTTTTCTGCGAAATTTGTGAAAACCGGTTTTACCAGCAATTCTAAATTCTAGGGCGATTTCTATTTTCTATAGAAATGTTTTTGTCATTTGTCATTTTGTTCGCTCGCAGTCGCAACCGGTTGGAGGGTTTAAGTAAAGGCGCAGAAATTTGCGACAGAAATAGAAAGGGGTTGGGAGAATTTCAAAATTTTACGAATGTAATTTTCCTGGGCTGATTTTCTCGCGTAGTATTTCTTTTCAGACTATGGTAGTTTCATTTGAATAGTAAAAATTTATGAATACATGCTTTTAGGCTCTTTGTGTGGAATTGAGGCGGAAATTGATGTCAGAATTTGTCGAACTGTTCGTTACGTTCGAATTGTACTGTATTATGTAATGTAAGTACATATGTGAATGCGTATGTGGTATGCATGTATACCTTTTTGTTTGGAATGTTTCCTGTTATGAGTCAGCTACGTATATTTTGTTCTTGGAGTTTTTGTGGATATAAAATAGATGTCAGTGTTCGTTTAGTAGCTAAGTAGGTTGTCTTCAGCATAACGAGTTCAAATCGTAAATCAATTCAGTATCCTGGTGTTCGAACAAATTAAAGACCTGCAGTGTCAGGTGCCAGGCCTTTCCTGTCATTGGACGAGACTTACTCTCACCAGAAAGGGCGTTATCTAACAACGAAACATTGTCACGAACTAACCACATATGGGGTATAAGGTTGGAAGTAAAGGTGTAATATAATTGATGTGTCTGAACGGGCCTGCTAGCCGCTGAGTCCAAAGTCAGCTTCGCAGACGCGGTGAACCAGGCAGGTCCTGCGAGCCCGACAGATCCGGTCAGAACAGTGGGCCCGGTCCCGGTGTGCTCGGTTACTAACACGGGTCCGGGCTTTCTGTCAAACCCGGATCGAGTCCAACAAAGTTTTCCGGGGTGCTGTCCCGGACCCGTGTCTGAAACCTGCTCGACGCAACCCTCTGAACAACCCTAGTCCTTTGCTAAGCCAAATATTTACAGTTATCACCAGGAATCGGGCCAGTTTTATAAATGTGATTATTGAGTCGCGACTCGCCGAGTAGCAACTTACTCGCAGTACATTATCTCTACTCTAAACAGCAGTTACTGGAGTTTGATTCATGGTAAGTTCATTTGGTAGGACAGCGGAAAATGTTTTAAAATCTTGTTGAGTAAAAATTGCATTACAAATTTCTCGAGTAAAATTTAAATAGAGAACTCGACTCGGCAACTAACGCAATTATCTGAGGTGTTCTACAACGCTAACAGTACGTCCATTACTTTCCCCGTAACGGAGGTCCTGTAGTAGCTCCACCAAGCAGGCGGTCACCCCTTGACATCGGTAAATTGTCCAAGGGAGAAACATAAACCCAGGGTTTCCCCTGGCATACCTATTATGTAGCGGCCCCACGTGGGAGCCGAAATGAACAATGATCAGAGTAGATAATTTAGTATGGTTGCGGATCCTAAGGATCCAAAGTTACGTGCATGTGGCCAACAGATGCATAGGTTACATTTTCACCTATGTCTGGCCTGTGCGGAAGCTTTAGAAAGGTCATTCTTTAAAACTTAGCGAAACAATCTAGCAAAATTATCTATACCTTATCTTATGGAGTAAATCACTGTTCTGGAGGCATCAGCCAGTGCCGCGCAATAGGGGTATTGATCCCAAGTGCTTTTAGAAACTGTTCACTTCTTGAAGTATTTCATAAGATAATGGAGCAAGCAAAATTCCCAATATATACAGAAGGTCATAGGATTAAAAGTCTCGGCACAGATGTTGATCTATTTTTGGTTTTACTAGAGAATGGTGAAGCGAAGCTGTGAAAAAGCTTTTCCGTGCTGCTAAGATTATTTTTTGAAGATTATTATTAGATTATTACTTTAAGATTATTTTGGATATATAGTAATTTCCACCTTTGGAAATTCTTATCCTTTCTTTCCTTTCAGTGTGAAATGAACCCTTTTTTGTTTAGGTATGGAGGTTAAATGGGGAACTGTTTTGGTCTGAATGATGTTTTAGTCACTGAAACTGCAACTGAAACTATTTTCGATTGCAGACTAAAACTGAAACTGCATCCAAAATCGCATACAAAAACAATACTAGGTGTGAGAGTGGAAAGAGTGGTACGACAAGATCTTGCTGCAGTGCTGTCTTTTCCAAATAAACCAATGCTTTAGCTTTATCGAAGCACGCTCCGCTCCCGCCACTTAGATTTACACTAAATAGTGAAGACAAACTTAAACAGTATCCTAATTTAATTGACATATATTAAAATACCAGGTTTGCAATTCTGTTAGGAAGGTAGGTATATAATATGATTTTTTAAATTTTGCATTAACTAAACCAGTTGTGAAATTTACTTAATTAAATTAGCGCCACTCAAAGAGAGCTTTTCAGCACATGATTTTTGGGATTTTGTTTTCGGAGGTTCTTTTTGTCTGTAAAACCTGTGCTTTGAATTCCCGTCAAGTTTTACTGCTTTACGCTATATGAGCGATGTCTATTTCTGGACCCGGCAACCCGGTAAACCTCTGACCCGGTGACTTTTTACAATTCCACAATCTACAGCAAACAAAAATATATGAAGCTATAATTTTGAGAGTAAAACATACAACTACATAAACAGAAAATTAGCAACTTATCAGTGCTTTGATTGCCGTACCGTATTCTTGGATTGAAGCACTTGATTTATTGGTTAAGGCTCAGGATTTTACTCGGAGGAAATTCATGATATTATTTTTCACTTTCATATATAACTGAAGTTTGGGCAACAATTGTTTTACAGACAGAGCCAAATTTGAAAGCTCTATAATAGGGACTGGCTGGAAGCTACAGATTGCCTGAAGCATTCTTGAGCGCTGTGTGAATAAAGTAGTTGCAACTTGTGCGTAAGGGAGAAGTGTTAGATATCAAAACGTTAGAGGAAAAATCTAAATGTTTACATACAAAAAATTAATAATTTGTAAAGGCCGGGTCCTGTCTGGGTTTCGAGTCGTGACCCGGTGATTCGGTCTAAGAGTGATAGCTGACCCGGTGACCCGGTGGCCTGGTTTCATCGCTAACGCTAGTATCCATACACTTTTTGAAAGGTTTTTAAGTTTAGTTTCAGTAATGGTACTGCTTCATCGAAACATTTTTCGTCTTATCTGTCGACATTCCCACACCAGAAGTGCCCTTATTAGTGCTACCAGACTAGAAGAACTCCTACGTGGTGCGGAGTCAGCTCAGATTAAGCCTGTTCATGCGGACTGGAACCAAGGTCAAGACTATGATAAAGGTCATATTCCTGAAGCGGTCTGCTTTGATGGTCTGATCTGTAGAGATACTGACAGCCCTTACCTAAACATGTTGCCAAATGAAAACTTTTTCGCAAGGTATATAGCTTGTATAATATTCCTAACTTTTATATACTTCCTTTGAAACATGCATTTAATAATCTTAATAAATTTTAGCGTCGTAAATCTGAAAACATTCGACAATTACAAATTTGCGCATGATCTTTGAATATACTTATTGCTTGACGAAGAATGTTACATCACAACTAGCTAGATAGGCTGTAGTTAGATTTGATCTAGCACACAGATTAGTCTCATTCTATTAATAAATTTGTTCAATTAAGGTATGTTGGGGAAAAATTGGGTATCTCCAATCGTGATCACGTGATAGTTTACGAGGGAAACCCTGACGACCCCTCTCCATTGCTTTATTCTGCCAGAGTTTGGTGGATGTTCCGGGTCTTTGGTCATGACAATGTTTCTGTGCTCCGTGGAGGTCTGCAGGCTTGGATAGGAAATGGTTTCTCTGTTGCTATCGACACTCCACAGGTAAATTGTGCAGAATGTTTATAAACTCAGGAATCTGTGCATGTGCCGATTAGCGTGGGGAAGGCAATTACTAAACACAGATGCATGCACTGTGCGTACAACTGCATGGATGGGACTTGTGGGCGCGACCCAATTACGATTATTTAGCGGAACCTTCGCTGACTTTCAGTCTTAGTTTTAGTTCCCCGTGGAGATATCTTCTCTCCGCCCTGTCACAGGCCTTGGGTACCGGTGCACATCCCCGGGTTCGCAGCCGTAGAGTTAGGTGTGCCACCTCGACTGACGACGACAATACTTCCGTCCCTTTTACACAGACGTGAATATCATTTTAAACTAGTTTAGTTATTCCGTCGTCAGTCAATCTGCTGAGGCCGTTCTGACATTGATCCTTTGCTCAGGCAATTTTTCCCAAACATTCTTTCTTATCTAAATAATTGCCCTAGGTTGTTCCTGTAATTTTTGTTTTAAGGTAGAATCCAGACAGTTTGAGGTATCATACAGACCTCATCTTGTGAAAAGTTTTGAGGAGATTGCCAAGAATATTGAAAATCCTAGCTTTAAGCTGATTGATTGCCGGGGTCCCAGTACTTTCCGAGGGCTGAAGCCTAGCTATGGTATTTCATATTCGAGTTGAGCCTAACCTGTTTCTATTATATTAAACCCCACAGAATGATGAATTCTTTAAAAGTCTGAATCTTTTACTCCGTATCGCTTCCAGTCAGTGCAGTTTTCGAATTTCCCGGTTTTCGTAATATAATCTATAAACCGTCTGTCCAATTTTGTTCAGATGCTGCTGCAGAAATGTACAACTTAATTCTCATTCATTTTTCAGGTCATTATGGTCACATTCCGGGCGCCCTAAATATTCCGGCAGCCGCCTTACTGAACGAGGATAAATCTGACCTGGCCAGTCAGGAAGAATTAAAGAAAATCTTCAATAGTAATCTGCCTCTGCCAGAATTATCAAAAGTTGTAACTTCCTGTGGTTCTGGTATAACTGCTTCTATCGGTGCATTAGCTTTACACGAGTGTGGAATTGAAGCACCTGTTTATGATGGTACGAATTATTATTTTTCTGAACTACGGCTATTAATGCTGTAATCTGTGAAGGAAAGGATTAGATTTTCCGTTAGGGCAAGAGTACATAACTCTCCGATACCAACCTGTGCACATGTTCTGCATTTCTGTAAGATAACGGCTGACACAACACCGGATAATGCATTTCCATCTTGGCCTCCACTACACAATTACGGATGCTCCTAGTGAAACAATGGCAGGGTAGTTTGCGCAAACTCTCAAAAGAGAGGAAACGTGCGGCATTTCGTTTATCGTAGGTGTCTTCACTAGATTTCACTACCAACGTAACCACCCGCCGATACACGAGTTATAGACGAAATTATCATTTTAGGATCTTGGAATGAATGGACGGATAGAAATGGTCCTAAGGAACGGGAAGAAAAGCCTATCGAACAATGACAATTTACTTGTAGAAATTAGAATAAATACAAACATAAGTGTACAAAATAATCACAGCTGTAACATTAAATTAAAACGAGAAACATTAAAAGTTATTATAAAATTCATCCCCTGGTAGGATTAAAAATCCTTCTTCTTTATTAATTAGCAGTTAAACATCGCCCAAAGCTTCCATACTGTCCGCTGTTCCCAAACTTGACAGAATAGTATTCCATTCCTGTTTCAACTCTTTTCTAACATAGTCACAACAGTGGGGCCACAGTTGGTCCTTTAGGAACCGCACATTCTTAACATAGAGGGACTGATTGACACTGCGACTGGACTTGGCTCCAACAAAGTGTTCTAGCTCTTGTCGCCAGATTGCAAGTCGAACCTCGTTGGCCAGACTCTGATGATTTTGACTCTAAAATAGCAAAAACAAACACTACCAAACAAAAGTACACTTGCTGGACAAATGTACATATTATGTACATACATATTTACAGATTACGTGAAAGGACATTAGTGATTGAAATTCTAATAACTCTCCTCCCTCAAAACCAACCAACCGTAGCTTTTTAATCCACATAGAAACTCTGCACGCTTCTGGTTTAGGCGTATTTTACTGGGGAAGTTGGCGTGGCCGGCCACTTAATCGAAGAGCCCCTCCCCCCTCCAATGCCAGCGTGGTTTGTGCTGAAGTTCATCTGTCTAATTTATACACATCTCATCCTTCCACTTATCGCAAAGGATGTATACATTACATAAATTTATTAGAGTTATACTGTAAACCCTCAACAATGTGCTCATTAGGGATACTGTCATCATACCTTTGCTAGTGTTTCTGTAAGACATTTAAGACACAGACATTCAAGTAATAAACGAATTGACTTGACTATTTCAAACTATCAGAGTCTAGTCTATACCTTTCCAGCACCCAGGAGCACTTTCACATCCTGTTCAAAGATGATGATGGCTCGGCCAAACTGTAGCGTCTGTCCGGTCAGCCACAGTTTACACTTCTCCGTCACATAGTCCCGGACTCGGAGCCCAGTGTCCTTCTTCAGTTCATCCTGAAACTTGGCCAACCCCGCCTCCGACTGGGCGTTGTAGGGTCGCCAGCCGTCCTCCCCGATCCGCATGCGCAAACTCTCCAGGATGCTGTCACGTGACCACTGAAGCACTCGGACAATCTGACTGTCCAGCAGATTTTCCAGCTCAAATTCCAGATCCAGGCCGGACTCGGACAGCGTATGGACACGATCTCGAAGCTAGAAAGATCAAAAAACTAATTTAAATAACAAGAACAACTGAGCCTGGTATGGTATTTACAATGGTACTTGAAAATTATTTTACGCTAGGACAATATTTGAACACACTCAGATACAACTGGATTCATCAGGTAAGAAAATACAATAAAACGACTGTAAAAACTGAGGCGCTAAAGACTTTCAATATATACCGACTAGAGTAGAGCACAAATTACTTCATCTAACTTGTTTCACTCACTCCTCGCAAGCTTGATTCTCACCACTTTTTTGACAAAGGGCTTAAGTAAAATCAACTCTTTTAAATCCTTTGACTCTTACGACAGCAGTCAAAATGTTACTCATAAAACAAAGTAAGCACATGTTTCGTTCGAGGTACATACCAGTTTGATACACTGACCAATCACAGAGGCACTGGAGCCGGCCTCAAACACCTGTCGGACCAGGTGCATGACGTAGGTCTTCAGTTCCCCGCTGGCCCAGACCACCAGAACGGCGTAGCAGCCGTACTGGTCCGGAAAGAGGCGCTCGCACTCGGCCAGGACGTCCTGCAGCGTCGTGAAGACCATCTGACTCAGCTGATGGGCAAAGCTGACCGGGACATCCACAATCTTCAGTTCACGAACTGACTGCTTCAGGGCCTACAAAGTAAGACACAAAATCTGAGTATTAAACAAAGTAATGTTGTTTAAAGGCAGTTTTAAAGGAAAGTCATAAAATAAAGTGCCTGCTCAGCAGCTATTATGGGAAAACATCAGTGACTGCAGTGTAGGTTAATATTAATATCTTCTTTGTTCATGAATAATGCCTTATCCTTCAGGGAGCCGCCTGACTACCCGCGTTTTTTATTTCAATTTTCTTTTTGTGAATAAGAAAAGTGTAAGAACTCAATCACCCGAAGTTAATATACTAGTCGAGTTTTCATTACAGCTTATAATGTATAGTCCGTGTATGCTATAAAACCAAATTTGGCAATTAGAGAAAACTAGTAACCATATCACAACAAGATTTACTTACATGACTCCTATGTTTAAGGTAAAGCTCACAGGCCTGAGAGGACATGTTCAGTTGATTTAGGAGGGTCACTGCTCGACGGGCAGCCTTGGGTCCACCGCGAACTGTGGTCAGCTCTCGACAGAGCACATTGCACAGTTGAGTCTCACGTTCCTGCAGTTTCTCCTGAAAAACCAAGAAAAAACGTTAAAAAAGAAGACGGAAAAAGTTTTCTGAAAACAACTTCCTCCATTCCCATTCCCATCGGTTGGACACTGAGATCTGACCTGGAAAATTTTTCACAAAACTCCTCATTCCCACACTCACTTTTGTTTGACTAGAACTTTTCCGGCAGAAATCGATTTCATAATTTTTCATACAAAACCAATAAAAACCGTCCAAAATAAAGATGCCTACACACAAGACAGTTGCTCAACAGTAGAAGTTCAACTAGACTTTTGGTGAACAACAAAATGTTCCACACCACACTATACGGTCCCTAAGTCCACAAGGCAATCTTCTACATACTTTGACATCCTGGACCAGGGTAGCATCCGAGCACTCGTTCAGGTTCTCTTTTCCTTCAGCGATCAGTTCAGCCGCGCCCTCAAAGTCTCGCTGAGCAATGCAGACGTCCAACTCATCCGGCAGCTCTCTCAGCCACTCCGTCTCGTGCTCCGAGGCAGCCGAGTCCTTGTGTTCTACTGAAAAATTCACACATAAAATGAACACAAACAAGTCTGTTAGGGGTTTTTATGTAACAACATGAAAACACAAACAAAGTATATTATAAAGCCTTGCAGAAAGTTATCAGGCAATACTATGATTTCTATTTTATTTCAACGGCTATAGCGGTGAAGAGGTGCAATCCATGAGGAGGATTTAAAAAGTAATACTGCAAACCACAGGGGTATTAGTCATGACATGTAGTTGTACTCATGTCCAATATCTAGACTGTCGTTCATTTCAAACCTCCATTCAATTCTACACATTTAAATATTATATATCTATTGCTTTACCAAAAGATAGTAGACAACAGAAAACAAAAAGCAAAACAAGAACGTTACACTCTTCAAACGGATTCAGCCGTCCGCCCTCCGAAATGGACTGCTGCCGGAGACTCATCCGAGAGCGAAGGGTGGCCTGGCGAACCAGGGCTCCTTCCTGAAGCAGCTGTTTTTTGACCAGTTCAATGCTCTCCATCCAACGACGCATCAGTTTCCCGTTTTCAGCCTGAAAGGCTCGCTTCTCGGGGAAACTTTTGATGTAGAAGGAGTCCTTGCCGCGACTGGCCTCTTTGACCTGATCGGCTGACAGATATTCCATCTGAAAATAACACCAAAAGGATATTATGTAGGTACGTATAAATACGCGTTACTAGATTTTTGATAGATACCTTTTGCTTATCCTTTTTCTAATAATCAATTGCACCGGGATACATAATGCAATCTGTCCAAATAAGAAAAGTATACAAGAAATAAAAATGCTCCTCTGGAGCATAAAAAAGTAATATGGGTGATGGTGAGGTTGTAAAATCAAAAGAGGACTAGTCTTTAAAATGCTTAATATGGGGGCTAGGTTCAAAAATAGAAGAGGACTAGGTTGTGAGCGAATTAATATGGGCACAGCTTCGCCGAACAACCCATATTCGCGGTTTATAAACGTAAATCATTATGCATATCCATCCAAGCTACATTTAGTTTATAGTGCATAAACAATCTCTACTGCTACGTATATACGTATATTTGTATTCGAGGTAACGGAACTTTTATTTTAGCAAACTTTTTCTTTGAGAAACTCTTTATACTAACCATTTGCATTTTATGCAGTGCATTTTATCCATTTATATCGCAAGAATAATTTTAGGACTCTGATCTTCTATTTCCTTCCTGCTTGAACCAATAGCTTTAGCATGATATCCTTAGATCTCATCTCGTTGCTTGCTGCAGTTCAACACGACCACATAATGATAATTTAAGTATATATTCCTAGCAAGTCTATCAGTGTATATATGCAAACAACTAAATATATTCAATGAGTATTCAACTTCTTAAATTTCTTATTACTGACTGACACTGATAGCTCTGTATGCGACAGAAGTTAAGACGAAGCGTGAAATCCCGCGAATATGGGTTGTTCGGCGAAGCTGTGCCCATATTAATTCGCTCACAACCTAGTCCTCTTCTATTTTTGAACCTAGCCCCCATATTAAGCATTTTAAAGACTAGTCCTCCTCTTTTGATTTTACAACCTCACCATCACCCATATTACTTTTTTATGCTCCAGAGGAGCATTTTTATTTCTTGTCCTTCTGTCATTTTAAAGGATCCCTTTCCAGCAATGCGGTAATGGATACAAGGAGCTTGAACAGTGCCGTAGGTAGAGCAGAAAACTGATTATATCAATATATAGTACCACTGAATTCTCACCTCCGCCCCAAGCTTCGGCCGCTGCAACCTCTGTTTGTGGGTGGTATAAGGATAAAACTTTTTCGCCTCTCCAAACATCACTGGTCTGTAGGCCCCATGGACCGTAGTGACCACTGGTCACTTCCCTCCATTTCGGCAATATGCCCATTGAAACGAGCGCAGTCGATTTACTATTAATGCCACCGACCAAAACGCCGAAAAACGCTGTTTTAAGGGGTTTGACCACTGGTCAAGCAAGACCACTGGTAACTTCTTTCGGTTTCGGCAATATATGCTCATTGGAACGAGCGTAGTCAAATGCCCTCAACCAAAACGCCGAAAAACGCTGTTTTAGGCCGTTTGACCAGTGGTCAATAGACCCCACAGGCTGTAGTGACCAGTGGTCACTTCCGTCGGTGTCGGCGATAAGCCCATTAAAACGAGCGTAGCCGATTTACTATAAATGCCCCCAACCAAAACGCCGAAAAACGCAGTTTTAGGCCGTTTGACCAGTGGTCAATAGACCCCGTAGGCTGTAGTGACCAGTGGTCACTTCCGTCGGTTTCGGCGATATGCCCATTGAAACGAGCGTAGTCGATTTACTATAAATGCCCCCGACCAAAACGCCGAAAAACGCAGTTTTAGGCCGTTTGACCAGTGGTCAATAGGCCCCGTAGGCTGTAGTGACCAGTGGTCACTTCCGTCGGTTTCGGCGATATGCCCATTGAAACGAGCGTAGTCGATGTACTATATATGCCCCCGGCCAAAACGCCGAAAAACGCTGTTTTAAGGGGTTTGACCACTGGTCAAGCAAGACCACTGGTAACTTCCGTCGGTTTCGGCAATATGCCCATTGAAACGAGCGTAGTCGATTTACTATATATGCCCTCTACCAAAACGCCGAAAAACGCAGTTTTAGGCCGTTTGACCAGTGGTCAATAGGCCCCATAGGCTGTAGTGACCAGTGGTCACTTCCGTCGGTTTCGGCGATATGCCCATTGAAACGAGCGTAGTCGATTTACTATATATGCCACCGACCAAAATGCCGAAAAGCTTAGTTTTAGGCCGTTTGACCAGTGGTCAATAGACCCCATAGGCTATAGTGACCAGTGGTCACTTCCGTCGGTTTCGGCGATATGCCCATTGAAACGAGCGTAGTCGATTTACTATATATGCCCCCTACCAAAACGTCGAAAAACGCAGTTTTAGGCCGTTTGACCAGTGGTCAATAGTCCCCATAGGCTGTAGTGACCAGGGGTCACTTCCTCGGTTTCGGCAATATGCCCATTGAAACGAGCGTAGTCGATTTACTATATACGCCCTCTACCAAAACGCCGAAAAACGCAGTTTTAGGCCGTTTGACCAGTGGTCAATAGGCCCCATAGGCTGTAGTGACCAGTGGTCACTTCCGTCGGTTTCGGCGATATGCCCATTGAAACGAGCGTAGTCGATTTACTATATATGCCACCGACCAAAATGCCGAAAAACGCAGCTTTAGGCCGTTTGACCAGTGGTCAATAGGCACCATAGGCTGTAGTGACCAGTGGTCACTTCCGTCGGTTTCGGGGATATGCCCATTGAAACGAGCGTAGTCGATTTACTATATATACCCCCGACCAAAACGCCGAAAAACGCTGTTTAGAGTGAGTTTTCCCAACTTTGACCCTGGGCGAGGAACCACGGGAGCCATGCTGACCAGTGGTCACTTCGGGCGGTATCGGCAGTATGCTCATCGTTTTCAGCGACCCCGATTTACTATATATGGGCACCACCCCAAGACCGAAAAACGCCATTTTTAGTGACTTTTATGCCATTTCTAGTAAAAGTGGGACTTAGAAACTTTTCGCCCAAACAGGCCAAAAAATGCAAAGTTTGGGCCCATCTCCTGAAAGCTAGGGAGCAAAATTAAAAAATCCCCCTCGTTACTTTATGCACCCCTACTGGTAATTTTCAACAAAAGATACTATACCTCTCCAGCTTCTACCCAGTTCTAGAAAAGTGTGACCAAAATTTGCGAAAAATAGCGAAAGTCCGACTTTGGGACCTTGGCACAGAGCCAAAATTGGCCAGGTGCCAAAATGACCAAAAAAAGGTAGCATGGGGGGATCCTGTCTACCAACATATAATAGTAGTATGGTGCCAAAATGCCCACATCGTTCCAACACTTAGCCGTAAAATGCATTTCCAATAAGCGTTATTCACCGAGAAAAAAAACAAACGCACGGTAACTATCGCCTAGTGCAAAAATTCGAAGTTTCGAATTCGAGCCAAAAGTATGGTGGTACTTGTAGTACTACTCGAGTTGTTTACGATGATAACCTTTTTACCACTCCCGGACCTCTAATTAGCTGGCACCAGGCCAACACGGTCTCCAGGGGGCCGCGCAGACGCCTTTATACCCATATTATGTAGGGGCGCTATCGCGCCCCTACATAATATAGCGGCTTTGGGCGGAGAAAAGTCGACCGCAATGGTTACCGCCACCTACTTAAAGCGTTGACGTTCACGTCAATAAAGCATGCAACAGGCCCAAACCTGATACAGATCCTCATATTTGTATCGCATCGGACCAATCCGGTGCGCCGTGGAGGAGGTGATCAGCAGGCAGTCGTTCAGTAGGAAGACGTGAACCTGTCGCCCAGCGGCCAGCGTCTCCGCGTCCAACTCCATTAGATCCGACTCGAACACCACATAGCGCTGCGGATTCTCCGTCAGACGCGCTGCGCCCTCCACCTTCTCCAGGAGCTGTTGCATGGATCGTTTCCGGTCCTCACCCCGACTGTGGGACATCAGCTGACCGGTGGGTTTGGAGCCTGAAAAAACGAAACAGTACAGAGGAGACTGAAAATTAAATTAGGTTTGCACACAGACCTAGTAATGTTAGTTTGACAGAAAACAAAACTTTTGGTCATTGCCTAACTAACTAACAGGTAACTTTTCGTCACATACATGCTATATTCTACGTTCTGCATAATATGGGCAAGCTCGTCAATAAAGTAAAAACGTTTAGTAAAATTCAGCAGGTAAACTCTCTATAAAAACACATATATACGTAATGTATGAATATTAAAACACCAAAATAAACAAAATCAGCATCAGTTAAGGGTTGGGCGAGACCGAGATTTCACCGAGACCGACACCGAGAACGAGACCAGGGTACCGATACCGAGACTCCCAACCCTGTCAAGGAAGAGAATTATTCCTCTCAACAAATAATCAAAACAAAACAAAACAAAAAGTCATCAAACTAAAAACACAATGTTCACAGACCCGGTTCCTTCAGCTCAGCAAAGGGCATATTCTGCAGATACTCGATCAGGGATTTCTGCTCTGTCAGCAAATGATTCAACTGATACATTTCCGTTTCCAGATTCGAAATCTCTCGAGCCGTCTCAATGAACTGAGTATAGTTGTGGAAAACGTTTCGCTTCATGCTCTGCGATGAGCCATCGGCCAGGGTTTGAATCTGACTCCGCAGAGTCTGCAACTTCTTGACGTCCGCCGACCCGCGTTTCTCACGAACGAAGGACTGCGGATTGAAATCCGGCCGACTGAGTTCTTCCTCCATTCCACTTTTCCCTCTTCTAATACAATAGACAACTATAGAGACAACACAGGCTAACTAACATTCGTAAAGGTTTTGGGAAAACAAAATTCAAACGATTCTTAAGTGCAAGATTCAAATTTTAGCATTAGATTTTGGCTGCCTGTCATGTGCTGATAGCAAGGCTGAGCCATTTCCTTCCCTCCCACAACTTTCTGGTGAGCCCCCCAACCGCATAAGACAATCGGAAAAATAAATCACTTCACAAATTCTGTAAATTACGGATAATAACTATTAATTAATATGGCAGTGATCGTACGGGAATAGCAAACATTTTTATTAGAAATTTTATTTCACGCCGCTTTCTGGGTTATCTAAGCAACGACAAATTCACATCGCTAATTACGTCAATATATATATATATATATATATATATATATATATATATATATATATATATATATATATATATATATATATATTTAACAAAAACGAATAATTTGGTATATATTTAGTTAGTAACACTCAGCAGATTTGCTTTGTACTTACTAACAAATATATAATTTCATAAAATCCCTTCTTGCAAACCATATATACAAGTCTCTTTAAGGCTTTAACACTAAAATCTACTTTTATTATTGAGAATGTTTCATATACGTACGTGTATTCACTTCTGTATATATATAATATATATATAATAATATATATATATATAATATATATAATTATATATATATATAATATTTGCGTACATAGTTCTGCTGATGGCTACCAGTGTAACACTTTTGTGCATCAAACAGCTTAAGATGAGCCCTTAGCGTTACAGGGAGACCCCCAAAGAGTGCTTCAAACAGTTTCAAAACTATTTTCTATTTATTTGTATTGTATACATGGCAGACAACACTTTAATACAACTATCTCTACATGCATACCTGTCTACCTACCTAGTTTACTTGCCTTCTACTAAAGTTCTTCCCTGTGCATCAACATATCCATACTTCACTTTTAACCGTTAGTACCAAACTGTATGTCTAGTCCAGTCAAAGTTGAAAACCAACCGCATACGCGCTTCTGTATGTATGTGGATGGATATCAAATTCTACAAGAGCCAAATCGTACCGTACGTATATACTCAATGTTCATCAATTTAACTATACGTATTAACTACGCACAAGATATATAGATACTGGGCTTTTTTACTGGGGTGGGGGGGCGCCCCCACTTTTTGGGCCCCCCTACTTTATTGGGCTTCCCCCCCCCACTCAATATAAGGTGCCAAGAAAATGCCAAATTTTAAGGATTTTTGGTCAAAATTTTCAAAAATTTTCCGGCTTTTTTGCTCAAAAATCGTCTATTTTGGTACTCAAACTCCATTTTTGAGCACTTTTAAGCAGGCTATGTAGTACATGCAGAAAACAGGCTATTTTTACTGCATTTTTAGTGATTTTAGACCACTTCAGATTCCCCCCACTTTTTTCGCCTAGAAATAGCCCAGAGATAGGGTGTGGGTAAAACCCGGCCCCGGCTCCGGCCCCGGCCCCGGCGCACCTGGGTAAAACACGGCCCCGGCCCCGGCGCAAGCATTTGTTTTAGGTGGGTAAAACACGGCCCCGGCCCCGGCCCCGGCGCAGGGTAAAACCCGGCCCCAATGTTTAGAAAACCCGGCGCAATTAAACACGTGCGTATACTAACGTGTGTATTATGCATGCAAATACAGAATACATTGTATTTGCGTATATCTTGTCTTACGATAATGCAAACAGTACATATCCTTGCAACAATAGAAAAGTATATATGTACGCATTGTTTTCTTTTCATTATGATTTTTTCACAGTTAAGTAGAGATGAGGATTTTGGCTCGCGGCTCGGCTCGGCTCGGCTCGGCGCGGCACGCGAGCCGAGCCGAGCCGAGCCGGCAACAATTACTCCCGAGCCGAGCCGAGCCGAGCCGGAGATTTGATACTCCGAGCCGAGCCGAGCCGAGCCGACCCCAACCAAAAATTTGAATTCGATCAAATTTTCCTGTCATATTTCCGAACTTCTTCCAACAAAATGGCTAACAAATTCAGTGAAGCCTGTTTAGTCTAGTTTGGTTTATTCTTCAGTTTTACGGCCTAATTTTAAATTTTCTTTACATTTCTTGATTTCCTCCAAAGCGAACTTTTTCTTAATGTTTGGCTGTCCTTGACGTCCGCTTGTATATTGTGCATATGTATTATTGGTAAGAAAGACTTTTGACTTATTTCATTCCTAGGTTGCTAGGAAGTTCTTCAAAACAAAAGCATTTTTGTGGATTTGACATCTGTATTTTGTGAAGACACGCAATTACAGTTAAGTCACGCAATAACATATTTTTCTTATACATTGCGTTTAATGAAAAATTAGCATTTATTGAAATAAATGCATAGCAAAAGTTTTGAATTTATTTTTACCATACATCACGAAGTTTTAAAACAATTTGAAACAATATTTAGAAACAATATATACGTAATTAAAAAAGTATTCAAGAAATTTTGCTGACTACAATTACACTACTTTAAGAAATTACACCAAATAAAGAAAATGACGATAAATTTAAATTTTAAAATTTAAAAATTATTAACTTGTAACGTTTACTATGGAGGGATAAGACACACCAAAATTTCCCTGTTCTCCTTGATGTCCCCCTTGGAAAACGTAAAACTTAAATGTTCTCAAACATTAGGAATGTCTTAGGAATTAGCAAAATTGAATAATTTTAAGCTTTTTAATAGATTCACTTACAAAATATACATCTTATCATTTCAAAATTATTTATTTTCGTAAGTACAAACCATGAATTAATACTAAATGGCTAGAAAAGGTTGCGTAACACTGTAAAGTATATATAAAACTCAACTCATAAACTACGCCCTAAATCTGTACACATATGCGTAATTACACATACACCTCTGTTATGCTGCATAAGAATTTGTCACTATAGTTGCGCCGGGCTAGTGCGCCGGGTTTTACCCACTTATTAAACTCTGTGTGCGCCGGACTGGGGCCGGGGCCGGGTTTTACCCATGTGCGCCGGGGCCGGGGCCGGGGCCGGAGCCGGGTTTTACCCAGACCCCAGAGATAGGATAGTAAGGATAAACTGTATTTTAGGTAAAATACCAAGGAGAAATAAACCGGGGCACCAAACAGTTAACTTGATAATTTGGGGATAGTCTGTTTAATACTGACCTGTGAGGGGCTGCCCCGTAAACGACCTTTCCACCCCAAAACCAGAGGGTGCCCCTTTTGGTACCTAATTTAAAAAAACCCAAATTCCTTGCCCCTCAGTCTTTTGGACCCAACTGAAAAAATCCCTAGTATAAGCCCAGTAATCAGGGCTTTTAGGTTTTTTTCGGGGGGCTTCCGGGGGGGAATTTTGATGAGCTAAAAATCGGTAGTTTTTGGCGTATTTTACACGCAGAAAGGCAAAAAGGACTCAAAAATGACAGGATATAAGCTAAAAATAGCCACTTTTACGAAAAAATCTCCGGCTAAGCCGGAAAATTTTTGAAAACTTGTCATTTTTGACAAGAATTCGGGCCCCAAAAAATCCCGGGGGGGTAAGCAAAAATCTCGGGAGGGGGCGATTTCGGGGGGGAAGCAAAAATCCCGGGAGGGGATTTCGGGGGAAGGTCAATTTCGGGGGGGCTCCCTCCCCCGCCGCGGTAAAAAATACTCCGGTAATACACTTCATTGCTATATCTTAGCTATGTTGCAGTACAGTCAATTCGTAAATCTTTTTATCAAATCATAACATAACAATGATTGAGCAAACTTCACTTCATTTCAGTTTTCCAACAAAATAATATATATACGTAAGTAATTCCAGCAACATTGTGAGTGAAACTTATATAACTAAAGCTTAGCATTAATCATAGAGATGATTATTATTATATATACATATTATAGATTATATGTATAATATTATAATATATATATTATATTATAAATAATATATATATATATATATATTATTATATTATACACATTATACATATTAATCATAGATCTTGATGTAATAAGAAAAAAGTATTTGGACATACCCGATACCCTGTTACCTATTTCCGGAGCTAGATCAATTATTTTGATAGGGCATCTTGTAATACAGCATTGAAACACATAAAAATGCTAATACATTATTGTTGCCAATAATATATACAATTATTAGGCAATACATAGATATCGTAACATAAACTATATGAGTAGTGCATGCGACCTCTGCCAGACTCAATTCTCACACCCGCGGCTCATCAGTGGAGGAGTGTGGAATTCAGTTTTTTAAAATACTTTTCAAAATCCCCCCAAAATATATACCAAAATTAGTTTCGCCGCCGGTCTCCTCGAACTGGTGAAAGTTAATTGACACAAACATGAAACAAGAATTGTGTGACAACACAAAACCTAAACAAAACGTCTATTTAGAAATGTGTATCCAAGAATTTAATGGTGAAATGTCTAAAAAGTTATTAAAATTGTTGTGTTTACATGACTTCAAAAAGTAGCGTTTTAAACTACGTATTTTATAATTCTTTTGTATAAGCTTTAGATACACTTCTCTTGAAATTTTTAAAAAATCATCAGGATTGCTACACAAATTTGAAATTCTAATAATTTCATTTGCAAAAACGTTGTAACAGCAGAATCTATTTCTGGCAAACTAACAGCACTAAACGAGAAAAATCTTCTTTTATCAAAAATCGAAGTTATAAATTTTCCATTATCTATGTTAATTTTTATATCTAGAACGTCTCCTAGTGAAAAGTGTTCATTTACTAAGTTCAGTTCTAGATCCGATGAGTAAATGAGTTTCCAAAGTTCTAAGAAAATTCCGCCATCATTAATAACCGTTATATCATCAATATATCGAAAAACATATTTAAGTAATTCAAGTGTTTTATAATCGTTTCGATTAGTTAGAAGTTTAATAAATCTGAATTCGTAGTAAAACAATACAAGACTTGCTAAGAAAGGACCACAACTTGTACCCATCGGAATTCCTATTTTTTGCCTAAAAACTTTACCACCTACACAAAAATATGCATTATTTACCAACCATTTACACATTTCACAAAAGGTTTCATAGTCTACGTATCTATTAGATGTATTTTCACCAAAATGTAGCTTTCTATGGCTGTGTCCAAAAGCAATTTTAGCTATTGCATTTATTGCTTCGATTATTTTATAGATCATAGATCTTGGAGTAAAGCTTAGCATTAGTATTTCACAAATCTGAACAACCAGTTTTTGGTTGGACACAAGCTACATACCTATACCTACGTAGGGCTGTGCTGTATCCTTCCTATCAACTCAACCCAGTTGGTAGTTTTCCGTCCATTCCAGTCTAAGTGAGTTAGTGAGGATAACATTTCCCATGAGCCAGCTTTAAGAGCAAGCTATCAACAGAAAAATTAATGGATTTAAACGCCGCTTCGTAGAGATTCACAACTTTGCCCTCTGTGTACTCGCCATGTATATAGTATATATGCATGTCTATGCATGTACGTATGCATGTGTGTATATAGCTATTTCTATATGTAGGTAGGTATATCATACATACATCCGATATATTTTCGTTTTCAGTGCTCTTTTTATGGATTGCTAGACAAGTAGACAGACACTGAGCGAATTTTTGGTAAAATAAGGGAAATTGAGGTTTAGATTTATTCTCCATCCAGTGTGTTGTAGGTCTCACACTCCACAGAAGCTAAAAAAAACACACCACATTCCCCTCCTTCTTTCTTCTCTTCTCAAAAAAATAAACAAAAATTTTCTAACACAACATTCACTCATCTTGCAACATTAATTGTTTTCATTTACTGATTTAGGGTGACCAAAATTAACTCTCACCCATCGAATACAGAACTCACATACGTATATCTCTCGTGAGTACGTTCGTGTTTGTGTGCATTTAACGAAAACATATGGAACAAAGTAAATTAGTCTTAGCAAGGCTGCCTGGCCGGTTGGTTGGTCCATAGCTAAAATTTTCAGCAATCCTCTTTACATGTGCCTAAACTTTTAAGAGGTACCCTCATATATATATATATATATATATATATATATACATATATATATATATATACCTACGTTCTATTTAAGCCTATATATATTACCTAAACCTAAACGCATGCGTAAGTTCTGACACAAAAAACCCACACACCATATATATACGTATGCATTTAAGCACAGATACATGCACGAATGAACAAATCTACGTACTATTTTATCTACATTTCTTTCTTTACAAAGCTCAACTTTTCAGTAGCACACACTCATACTCACACACAGACACAGGTTTCCCCCCTGTATGAGCATCAGCACTACAGCAGCACCATTACGGAATCCTAGTGTCAAAGTAAAGCCTATAGGTTCTCTCTGTATTAGCCCCAAAGTTCCGACTCAGTCACATACACCAAATTTTTCCTAGCCTTCCTTTCCCCCATTTTCACAGTTGAACGGCAGCCTAGAGTTTCCACTCAGCAGCACGTTGAAACGGAACAAATGGAGAGGGGTCTGGGGGCTGGGGTAAAGCTAATCCTCTTAATAGGTCATGGTGGTGTCGGATCGGCTTATCTAACAGCTACAGGCTCTGCACTCCCAGTCCTGCCCCAAGAGAGGCTTTCATTCATTGTCCCAGTGAGGGGAGAGAAAGAACCCAAACTTCCCCTCCGAAACCTCAACTCGTGACATAATTAAAGACTACCATCATTTCTGACACCCACAGTTTGCGTGTGTGAACTACTGGCTAGCCTATGCGCAGCATATCCTATAAAATGTGTCTATACGAGCTGGAAGTGTATAGAAATTCTAACTTTTGATTAGTGGAAAAGGCAGGGAAAGGCAAGGCGCGAGTTCCAGCTTTCATATTATACACAACGGGCATTAAAAGCTGTAGCAAGCAAAGTTCTGCCCTGTGGAATTGGACCGGGCAACATTATATTAACTCTGGACGTTAACCCTAGAGGCCGTTTGATTACATAAATTATGATAAATAAATGAAATTGAAGTGAATGAAAATTCAATAAATGCGTCAATAAGAAAAAAGGCACCAAGACTGTGCAAGCTCAGGAAACACGAGCAAAGTAACCAGATATGCGCACGAAATCTAACCTATTTTAACCATTAACTGTATGATGCCACAAATTAATTCACAATAGAACAGAAGACCGATGGAAAATTGAATACGATCAATTCTTAACCAGGTCACTGATTCACACGAACCCCAATTGAGCATGAATCCCAGCTCATTCATTCAGTAAATCCCATCTAATCCAGCCTAAGGCAACTATATTCGGTAATCCAGGAAGGAATCATTTAGCTGTCATAAATCCTGGATAACACAATGCTACTTACTACAGCTTCCCCTAAATGAAGGGTGAACATGCCCACATATTACGAGCTATTAGTACTTGAAAAACCTCTAATAGTACATTATTGATTCTCAGGGTGTGTTCGAAATACCAACATTAATAGTAGTCATTCTCTTCAGCTCTTAACGGAACGGTAACAGGTAGCCTCGCCTACTCTCAAAACAGACTTCCCACCTACAGATTACGTTTCTTATTCAGGTATGATGCTGTAAATAACCTTCGCTTTAAACTAAATTTCTCACGTCGACTTTCGTTAACGAAAATACTACCAATAACTTCATCGCTATTCACAGTTAATGATGTGAAACTGAGCCGTAAGAAAGCATTGCTTGAAAAATTACCTGGCCTAAGCAACATAATGTGATATACGTATACACACTATATGGATGTCTATGCATGTGTGAATGCATTTCAAAACAGCATTTTGTTAATGTGGCTCATTACTAAGATCAGTGTTACTATATACTCTGCTTTACACCTTAATATAAACTTTCCTTCGTCGACTTACAAAAATTACGTTCTACTTAAAATTCATCAAACTCCGAGTCAAACGAATAACGTTTACTGATAAGAAAAAGGAACAAAAAATCAACGGGTCCACTCACGATTACAGCATACAGATATACGTATACGTTGTGTATACACGCATACGCAAAATTCCACGATAGTTACAACAAAACACTGTTCGTTTGTTCAGAAATAAATCAACATTAAAACCTACGAGTACGGTTGCTCATAATTATGACATGAATGTAACAATTTTAAAATTCCAACAAACTGAAAATAGCAATCGAAATCAGATAAAAACAATTAAACATAAAACAAACAATAATCCTTAGCACACAATATAAACAATTTTGCAGAAATTTCTGTTAGTCAATCTGGAAATAAGTGCTCGTACCGTTAGAAAGACACATTATATACTTGACGATAAATATCTCTGTATATATATATACGTAATTATCTTCAAAGCAACTACAATACAAAATATAAAACAACGGTAAAATGGATATGCAAGTAGAACACGATAACAAAAACAGTAAACAAGCAAACATAGCCATTACAACAGCGAAAATCATCACTGACAACAGAATATATAGACGTGCGCATACATACTTTCGGATATAGGAAGAAAATAAGCTGGGCATACAACAGAAAAATTCCGTCATAATTAAATGAACCCATAAAATCTCAAACAATTCTCTCAAAAATTTTACACGTAGTCCAAGCAGCTAAACAATATATAACTAAGCCTGCAACAAAAACTGGTATACAGTTAACATTTATTATATAAATATGTATATATATATATAAATAATAAAACTGGGTATTAGGTAAGAAATCATACCAATCCAATCCACCAGGGAAAATCTCCACCAATTTATTATTTAGAAAATTTTTACTAATTGTGAAGTGTTATCAGTTATGAGAGAGTGACAAGATAAAGTATGAATGACTTATCACGAAGAGAAACAAAAGAATAAAGGCTTTAAATAATTAACACCAGTTAAGAGAAAATAAAAAATGTCTAGAATGAATAGAGGTCGGGAGAAAACCAATACGCAAGTGTAGGGGGAAAAACCAGCCCCCCCCCCCCCCCCCCCCCCCCCCCTCCCCCACCCCCCACCCCCTTCCAATCCCCCCCCCAACCAACTCCAATCCTTCCCTCTTTCCACTTCCTACCCCCTCACACTTACTACAATACATACTTTAAATAAAAACACCCCCCCCCCCCCCCCCCCCAACCTCCGCCCCCCGTTTGGGCGATGGGGATGAGCTAGCGGGCTCAAATTTTGCATGCAAGCTGGCAGGGCCCATCCCACCTACCACACAAAGTTTGAGCAAAATCGTACCACTTTGGAGATTTTGAAAACTGGCATTCTCGACCGCCCGAAAATTCAAAATTTGCCTATTTTTGAAGACCTGTAGAAAATTTTCCATATCAGCTAGCTAGATAAGTCCTAATAGATTCTTTGAGAACCTGTGCTCTTTCCAAAAATGTCGGCTTCGTCTTCCTGTGACGTTTGGCGAGCTGTCAACAGCATTTTAAAGAAACGGGAAAATAAAATCAAGCGGTGGGAAAAACCCAATTTCTGCTTTTGCTGACAAACTCCCAAAATGGTACTTGGACGTTCAAAATTCGTCCACAAAGCAACTTTAATGCGTTCTTTCACGTGAACAGTTCAAAATTGCATTTAGACTTAGCAATTTTGTGCTAGCCGGTAAAAACCTCATTTCAGCGTTCGACAGTTTAGCTGAGCTAAAGTGACCAAAAAGTAACTCTGGGGCAAAGAAATATACGCGAAAAACACTGAAACAACATTTATTTTACTTTATTTCATCGAATTTCGAAAGATTTGCAAATTTTTGTATTTTAACATAGAAACTGGCAAATTTGATAAAGCCCAGCCACCTGATGCTGCAATTTTTGATGTTTGATTTTCCCACTTATTGTCAAGAATATAGCAAAAACAACTGCAGATATTAAGTCAGCGACTCCGATTTTACCTGTTGCATACATAAAATCGCCAATACGAAGTACCCTGGCAGAATATTGGGGTTGGTTTTCCCCCATCGGTTGGTTTTTACCCCGGTTAATTAATAATAAAACTGTTTTACCTGAATTCGTTAGAGCTAGGAGCATCTGATTGACCTGTACTCATTTTCTAAATAAAATAAAATTAACCGCTAATTCCTAATTAATGACAGGACTTAGACAGTTGATTTATACACCAAAGTGACGGTCCAGATAGGGCTTGATAAGAAAATAATTCATAGCCGGTTTGCTCCACTGGGTATATAGTTCTGCGGAGTCCAAAGTGTGACTACCTTGGTTTCCCCCGACCTCTAAAGGCCGATTCACACTGACGCCTTAAAACTCAAGGTTTTAAGTTTTAAGCGGAGGTGTTCACACTGAGTTTTAAGTTTTAAGAGCTTCTTAAAACCTAAAACTGGACTTGAAAATTGTTCAAGTCTTAAAAATAGTTTTAAAGATTTCAGTGCTGAACATAGCGTTTTGATGGACACAGCTAGAGCCATTCCACTCTGTTAAAACTTAAAACTGGCAGTCCAGTGTGAATCCATCCTTTCTAAAACTAAATTTCTTAAAACTAAAACCTTAAAACTTTCTCAGTGTGAACCAGGCTTACACATATTTTGCCTTCAGATATTAGGAAACAGGACCGTTATATCCACTGTATACTGACCATGCATATAATTTTATATACAATCCTTGAGAAAAATTAGTGTGTACGTACACCAATTTTCTTTGGTCATTTTAAGGACTTCAAAATAGTTCTAATGAAAAAACAAGTTTTACAGTGCTCGCATAAATTACAAAACTAAAAAATGCTTCATCTGCTTTCAGATATTGTATATATTCAAAGCTATTTGTCTCATACACAGTGACAATAAAAACAAAACAGGTGTAGGTTAATACGTCAGGCTATGAAATTAAAACAAGTCCTAATAAGCTGTTACCTGTAAAACAATTTATGCACACACATACGTATGCAAGTATATACTTACTTATGCAAGAAGGTAATTGCACGCACCATTCAAAAGCACAACTGCCGCAATAGATACTCATACTTCATACAGAAGCACTGTTAAAATAAACTGCAACATGGAAATTAAAAAGGCAAAAATACCAAAAATTTCAAATCGTCCAAATGTTTTCACTATTTTAAAGTCCTAGTCCACTTTACTCAAGGTGAATATGGAATACAAAACCATTAGTTTATTTTCAAAAGCTAAATCTATTAACAGCAATTCGATAAATTAAAACGTTTTACAATTAAAATGAGGCTGAACAAAAGTCATCCTACCAGAAAAATATACATAACATTACGTATGTACGTATACCAAATGCCAGAAGCATGTAATCACATTCTCAATACAGGCTAATGAAAAGAGTACAAACAAGTACAGTTAATTAGGTACTGAACACTATAAATACACATACATACTGGGTTTAGTCGTCTGCTTATACTACTGAAGAGATAGGAGCTGCCTGCTCCTAATACCAAAGTCTACCTACGGTAATTGGAGTAAAAAGGGGAAACGGAGATAAACAAGAAGGTGAAAGTTAACCCAAAAATAGGGTGGGATTGTGCTGACGTTGTTTCCAAAATTTGGCCTTCTGACGAGCAATATTTTCAGGGTAAACTTTGATACCAAAAGGGGCAGTCATTTAGTGGTGAGAGTTGGGGTTGCGTAACACAGTATATGTATGACAAAACAAAACCATAAGAAAATAAATCAAAAACAACAACATACGTATGTAGGTGTATACTGTATAAAAACTTGGACCGCAAGCTCACGCTAAGCCGCTTAACTAGAGAGGACAAAACGGGCAATTAGCACAAATAATATGAATGAATGACGTATATGCATAATCTAAACGAAACACGTCATATAAATATGCAAAAATAGAGGGGAATATAAGTTATACATAGTTAACGACAAAGCCTCATACACAACCATCATAAAGAAAGTAAACAAAAATAAACAAAATATATATACGTATATACGTATGTATGTATATAACATTTCGGTACGTAAATACCTTCACACGTACACATACATAGTCACAGAATAAGTGAAATGTTGCAGCAAACAAGCAAATAAAGGACTACGTTTACGTATACACGTACATAAGCATTTTGTACAGTGATGATAAATTAAAAAAAATGTCAGATTAAATTCTACAGATTTTTGATCTTACAAAAATATAAATACGCACCCTTCTTAACAGTGGCGCACACAGAATATTCGCGGGGGGGCGGACATGAGAAAAATTTGGGGTGTCTGCCCCTGCCCCCTCGCCCAGAAGTTAATATATTGTGAAAATAAGGTTTGAAAAGCAAAAATTAAGT